>WURS02000017.1:4669303-4680551 GCA_011762765.2 Rhinocypha anisoptera | reverse complement strand
AGAGGTTCACAATGTAAATAATATTGGTTCGAACACTAGTGAAACGTATAAAGACACAGGACACAAAAAAGAGGCATAAATAAATGCTTAACGCTTTATAGGTGAGTTTCTAATCTTACGGAGGAAAGTAAATCTTATGTTTAATGAGTTAAACTTACTTTTCTACACCTGAAGAAAGTGGACACTTCAAGTATAATTTGTCTCTCTCTCTCTCTCTCTCTCTATTATGCCCACCCATCATCACCAGCGACGTAATTTCCCGCCCGGGACGAAGATTGAGGAGGCACGTGCGTCGCGTTCGGATAATGGCGTTTCGACGACCGCGCAAGGTGAGACTCGCGGTGTCGGATATCGACTGGCACATGCGGGATGAAAGTCTCGCGTCTACGATATGTGCACGCGTGACGAGGACATTCCTGCCCTTCCGGTACTCTTTTTGGCACGTCCGCCGAAGCGACACCTCGCGAAAAACACAAACACGTCCGTGCAGGTCGTCGGCCGCCACAGCCAATGCGTTAACGCGCGGAGATGAAGATGAAAATAACAGTGACGCAATAATGTGTTCTCATTCTGACGAAGCGAGAGACGCCGCGACGGAGAGAGTCAGTCATCCGTATCAAAGATCCCTCGGTGTACTCTTTTGTACCGTGGTTGTTTTTGTAACTTAATTCCTATTGGTTTGGTAGTCTATCTAGTTTGAGAAATAATTTTAAAATATGATCAGTAACCGCAGGAACAATAGTCATTAATTTTTACATATTTTTGTCTGACTCTAATAAGCAAGTCGTGAGCTCACGATTTAAGATCTTATTCCTTTGACGCCCTATGAAAGCCAGCGATTAAGGTATTTGCATATTGCTCTTTGCGGTGCATATAGAAAATAGTTTTTAACGCCTCGTCTGAAACGATACCAGACATTGGAATGAAGGCTTCAATATTTTAAATAGGGAATACAAATGTAATTTCACGCTTGCATCAGTATTCAGAAAACAAAATTAGTGCGTTCGGCGAACGTCAAAGTTAATCATGTAACAAACAGGGGGAACGTGCAATTAGGACATACATATTTATAACTTCATTCAACCCTCAGTATTTTGGAAGAAACTGGAAATAGTAGTGAGGATATTAGGAGAAGTATTGGGCTAGCAGGGATAGCGTTCACGAGGAGTTGGGAATTATTGTGAGGGTAATGACGTAAAGAATAGATTAGTGAAAGTCCAAACGTGGAATTGTACGCCGCGGAAACCTTGGAGCTGAGGAATGGTGGTGGGCGTCTCGTTTGGAGGCCTTTAGGAGAAGGAGAAGAATGGGGAAGGTACAGCGGGCAGAAGGCCTCGTATGAATGGTACGGGAGAATGAGAAGTTTTTGTCAGAAATATGAAGAAGACAGAAGAAGTCAAATGGAAGAAGCATAGAGGACGTGTGATAAGATTTTGGGGGAGTTGTTAGAAGGTAGGAAATTGGTAAATCGAGAGAGAGAGAGAAAGAGGGACGAACACAATAGTCAATTTTAGTATTGAATAAAGAGTGTCAGGAAGCTCGTTCGTTTTCATTACTTGTTAAATGTTATTTGAATTTGTTGCCGCACATTATGTAAAATCTTTAGCCATCGAACTTTCTGCATCTAATCAGTTTCTCGTTGTGAATAAGATGTACGCGTGGGGAGTGCGCATGCGCCTGGTGGCGACTCCCGGCCGCCTTAGCTTGCACACGCCACTTACTTGGTGTGTCGAGTGCGCTTGTAGACGTCTTAGATTTAGATCGAGTGCAAGTATAGCGGCTGAATTTGCGATATATTTTTGTGATAAAACATATTTTTACACGAATTTATTCGGTCTAAACTGGTTGTTCGCCGGATTCAAAATTTCCGACGTTTTCGCCCGTTGGAGTAAAATCGATTCGTCCGGATTGCGAAACTGCCTAAAAATTCCATCATCACTCATTACGTGACTGCATCCAAACACTCGACCCTCCCCTGTCTTCCTGCCCCTCTCTTTTGATCCCCGACCACCCGCCCGCGAGAGATAGCCCCTTGTCCCTACCGCCCCACAACTCCACGAAAATACTTCATTGTCCCCACATGTAAGGGAGTTAGTCATGAGTGACAATACGTTGATAATTTAGAAGGGGAAAAGTTCCCGTTTGGACCTTGCATATTGTGACGGCATTTGTGGTCGTAGAGCAGCCAGATTTGCTAAATGCTGTTATGATCAACGCAGCAGTGTAACAACGTTATTGGAGGAGTTATGCTGGGAACCACTCGTTGATCGTAGGCTGAAATATAGGTTAAATTTATTGTATAAATTTGAAGCAGATTACTTCAGTGAAGAACTTAAATGTATATTGAAAAACCCGTCATACTATGGTAGATCAGATCACGCCCGGAAAACAGGGAGATAAGATGGTAGAACAAATGGATTTAAAATGTCATTTTTCCCCCGAACCATTAGAGATCAGAATTAAACTAGGTCCTAGGGATCCTTAGGAAGAGTAGTGTTTCTATTTTATTTATACCCTGCATGTTTTCTCTCGTTTCCTTTATTATATACTAAATGTTATTTTACTTTGTTTCAGTATGATATGTATATTTGTTGTGAAATGATTTGTATTTAGAAGCCTAACATTGCCCCACATGTTGTGGATGATGTTCTACTATTTTATTTTGAATGCGGGTTGCTTCATTCTGAGTGAAATGTGTTTCTTAACGTTTGCATTTGGGTGTGAACGTGAATGTTTGGTGGTGGCTCACCCCCTGCCACACGCCCTTGTGGCGGTTTGCAGGGTAATGCTTAGAAGTATAAGTAGAAGAGCTATCTAGAATGGATGACCCTACTAGGAGTAATCATTATTACTCCGGCCAGTACGGCCGTAGCAGTCATGGAAGCGTGTAAGCCCTCAAACAAGACCACGTCAAGCTGTAGGTCAAGGGAAGGGATACTTAGCGTGATTATCAGAGAAAAATATCCTTTCAACAGCTGCTTAGTCGGCGGCGTAATCTTTCTCTCAACTCTGACGTAGTTTATTTTAATCGCGCGAATAGCATGCATTAGCATTGATGTACACTCATTGCGGTGCTCTAATCCATAGATACTCGGTCGTTTTAAACGACCAGGAAACAAATAGATCATTAATTTTAATGGCGACATATAAATCACGTATCCTAGAAAATTCCTGATAATATAATCCTTCCCAAAAGTGGAAGTACAATGCCTTATAGCACTCGCTGAGGAAATTGGATTCGAGATAGATCCATTTGCCTCAATGGACTTCTTCATTCAAGCAGCCACACCCAGAACATTCTGACGAGATAGTTTATTGCTCTCAAGTCTCGTCTGAAACCAAATACATGAGGATCACAACGAAATATAAATGGCAATCCGAGCATCAAACCAGATTTCACAGTCTGCAATAATTAATTCATGTAATGAAATTTATTAAAGGTTTTCATTACGATTTCAACGAAAGTGTAAAAACTTTAAACATTCTCACTCTATGGGTTGGTAGCGAGATCACTGCGGCCTAGATCCATTAGCTTGTAAAGTAAATAAAATAATTATCCACCATGCTTTTTTCGCAAAGCAATTTAGTTAGGACACACATACTTTCTGCTGATACATGGTAGTACGTGAATCGTCAAAAAAGTTTCTGCCGATTACCAAAATTAAGTTTTTGATCCACGAGGGCACTGACGGTTCCTACATATCAGTATGTTTGGTATTATTTTATGGCATTTTTTGAAAGTTTACTACTTTTTCATATTTTTTCCTTAAAAGATTATCAACGTTATATGTGAGTATAATACACATATGACTTTAATTTTTCAAGTATTTTGGGAGCATTCGTTGGCCTTAAAATTTTATACTTGACTACAAAAGCAATTAAGGTTTAGGAAAAGGTTCTGATACATGAAAATATTCAAATAAAAATATCAGATTAATGTTTTAATTTAATGTATAAAGCTAAAGGAGAATGAATGAAATGGAATATGAGCTAAGTGTACGAAATACATTGAATTCATATCAATTTAGACATTTATTATCGTTATTTAGTTCCCTAAAACTCATCTTCACTGATAGACTCATTTAATTTGCGTATATAGTGTTTTGTGAATATATTGAGTGATACGCTGATTTTGCTTAATGATATCGGATAAATATTGTCTGTAATGGAACACGGGTAAAAATGTAACTTCTTATCGCAAGAAAACTCACAAAATAAATGTTTGAAACTGACAATGTTGGATCACTATAAAAAAATACGCTACCACAGTCATTCTATGTAGACCCCGCCTTCACCCGCTAATTTTAAAACATTCAATTTAAAAAAAAACAAAAAAACATAGCGAAAGGATTAAAAAATTCATGTAAATATAGAAAACCTATGCCTACCTTACTCAACTAATTACAGAGTCGCCTCTTCTGTATGGATGCCCGTAACTCAGAAACCGCGTCAAAATCAAAGGCCTCACTCACTCCCATCATTGACGACCACCATTACAGTACAATGATAAGGGTCTCCTGCTTCATCATTTTCCTCAGGTCTGCTTTTGATTCTGCTATCGGCGTAGACCCGAGAAAAAGGATAAAACGTAATTTCAATCACGAGAATATTTAACGTGTTTAAGTTGATTTCAACATGAAATTTTAAAAATTTTGTCCCTGGCCGAAATTTTTTCAAGGTATTTCTTATTGCATTTTTAACAAATTTTGTCAATATAAAAGACAAACAACACTTAATATTGCATGCCACAAGGATCCAAAAAGGGGAAGTAATAACTTTTTCAGAATACTAAAGTGATCAATAAAGATTTGCTCAGTCAATACAGATTTTTCAAAAAAATGTGAGGCAGTGAAGCGATTACTAGTGTTATACGATGTAATTTGGTAAGTGTTGACTCAATATTTTCTATAGCTAACGTCAGTGAATAAGTGCTTATTCATTGTTGACCTATTATTATTCACATATACCGCTTAATATATCTGCTAATATAGAATAAGATAATTCTTGGAAAATAAAAAGAACATAGCTAAAAGAGATTTTATCGTGATTCGAATACTTGATTCCTGCATGTTTTCTCTTTGTTATATTCAATAGTTTTTTCGCCCTAATTAGATTTTAATCCTTTAAATAGTGACTAAAAGTATCGATTACAGATTTATTTCAATAATATAGACATAAATAAATAATCTCACCAATAATATAAGACTGTTAACAGAAATTTCCTTAATTTAACAGCAGTAATATTAGCTGGCTTGATTTAATTCCTTAATTTAATTCTTTCAGCTGCTTTATCATGACTGTACGGTCGGAATTGAGTCTTTTTAAAGGATTTTTTCATATTTACGAAAGTATGGTTGCTGAAATATAATCAGGTAAATAGGATAAAAAATTTTATTTTAGCATATAACCACTGAGAATTTGTAATGGACGAATTTTAATTTAAAAAAACTTAATTTTGACGCGAGACACACTTTAGATGAATACAAATATTAAAGATCTTGGAATGAACCAATCGCCATAATACGCTTAGAAACTGAATATTTAAATCTTAGAATCAATCAGTGAACTCAATTATATTTGGGATAAATGTGATAAGAAATAGGTCCCATGCATAATTTTCCTGTGTTACCACGTTAATCTAGCTACACGACAAAAGTATAAGAATCGATGGAAATCAGCGAAATATTAAAGAAAAAATTAACAAGACTAATCGAAAAAATACGTGAAAAGTATTAAAACATAAACAGTTGAAAAAAGGATGTTAATATTATTTCTGTAGTCTCCTAGAAAACTATTTTTACATCAACTGTTGTATATTTTATTTGCGATGGCTTGTTAAATGGACGTAGTCGTAAATTTATCGATAAAAGTTTTACCTACATGAAAATACCCATTTATTATGCAAATAAAATTCCTGTTGACTTAATTTATAAATTCCATTTCTACAAACAAGTAAAACATCAAACTAATCGATTTAGGATTATTTTGATTTTTTTTCAGTAGGTAGTTAGTTTTCCGGTTGGTAGTTTTCCAGAATAAATATTTATTACCATTAATTTACGTATCATTTTGTTTTTATTCATAAAAGACAAAGTTTAAAGCGATAGAAAGGGACCATTCAAACTACCGCAATTCCACTTTTCTCGAAAGTCAGTACAGTTATCCTAAAATTGTTTTTTTGAAAGATAAACTGCAAATTAAAGAATAAGAAGAGTAACGAGCAAGAAGAACAAGCGGTTGAAATCACATTTATGCCTTCCATTTTTAACGAAAATATGCCTATCTGAAAGTATTTGAATCTTCAGAGGCTTCTTAAATACGGCACACACACACGTTTCTACCACCAGCGGAAATGGTAACATTTAACGGAAAAATGTCACTCCCGATTTGTGGGTAAAGCTAATGCAATCGCTCAGAAACAAAAGTACCTGTGTGATGGTCTTCACTTGACAGAGATATTTCACGCTGGCTCCAAGGTTATGCGCCAATGAAGCAAGTCAATAAATGAGCAGAAAAATAATAAAAATGTGATAAAACACGCTACATTATGGTTAGTTACAAGAAATAAAACTGAAAAGGTAGCAAGACAAATGCGTTACTTTACTTAAGGAAAAACCAAACGCAACAGCAAAGGAACGCATGGAATTGAAATGAACACTCAACGCAAGTGGGGGTTACTGCAATTCCTTCGGTGTCTCTTGACTTTAAATGTACCGCTGACAACATTCTTGGCAAAACAAGTCTCATGGACTTGTTTATTGTGTAAGTCGAGCATTACATTTTGGAAATTTGGAAATAGTTTCCGGCGTGACTTCGTGAAACTGCTTCATGATTAAATGAGACACAAACTTTGAAATTCCACATAGAATGGAATTATGTGGAATTTCAAAGTTTGTGTCTCATTTAATTTTGGAAATTTCCCATGGCGGAAGAAAAAAATAAATACAATTTGTGGAGTCCTCGCGATAAATTTATCGCACGACCATGTCTTCGATACTTTGTAGATGACTGAAAATAACCTGGACCCTATCCTCTTCACAAACTCTCATTGAAAAGTAGCCTACTTAATTAGACCCCCCCACTAATTACAGTTTCTTTGGTTCCTCTGTGTCTTCTATTTGATTTTTATATTATTGTTTTAATTTGTTTTTTATCACATATTACTATTTATTGACATTATATCAGCGAAATTGAAAAGATTTTATGTCTAAAAGGAGGATTTTTAGGAAGCTCGTCCGCCACTGAAATCCACGCTTTACTGTAGGATAGAGTTTTTATAAACTTTTTAATAATACGATAAGAACATACATTTTCTCTTCCATGGAATGCTTCCTATTTTCTATTTCCTTTCGGCATTTATCCAATAAGGCCTACAATAAAATAATGTTTGCATACTACGATGAAACTTCACTGTGGGATAGCACATTTCGCTGACCTAGAACTTTCTGGCTAAAATAAACTAATGGAAAGTCCCACTAAGAGTAAATCCACTATGTGATGTCAAAATATTATATACGTTTTACTGAATAAATAGCAATAAGCGCCATACAAGATTTTCTAAAGACACATAACTTATTTAAAAAGTTGATTTCTTTTAGAAGTTACTTAATATTATGAGCCTATAAACACTTGTTTTTGGAGAGGAATTCTAAAATCCTCCAGAGGGCACCGAGGGTTAAAAAAATGTGTAGCATTAGCTTGAGAATTTTACAGATATATTTGGGAACGCGATGCGCAAGCAGAAAGTTATAGAACCGGAGTCCACATTGGATTTGTTCCGAGAACTCAAACTATGAATGAACTGTACGATACATATGTAATGGGTGACTCATAAAAAGAGATTGAATTCGTAATGAAGAATCAGGCGTGATGTTGTGGAATGCTGAAATGTTCGTAATGAAAAGAAAAACAACATTTCCACAGAATGCAGGGTTTATTAATGTCCCGAGTTTCGGTGACGCTACGCCATCATCAGAAATACAAGTGTGATTGTAATTGCAACACACTATTAATTCTTTATTTATTGACATTATCTCAGCCAATTTGAAAAGATTCTATGCCATATTGGCTGAATTAACATGGATAAAAAAATAAACAAAATACGGAAACCATGGCCGCGTGACAAATTTATTAAGCGGAATTTATTTCTTTTCCTTTATATTGTTAAAGTTCCATCGCGTTTCCCCCAGCAGGGGGTAATATTTCCGCGGGGGAATACGTTTCGTCAATGATTTGATTCGGAGTGGAAATATATCGAGTGTGCAAAGAGGGATCAGGGATGCACTTGAAAAAAAGGATGGAGTCCAAATGAGAGCAGCGATTGGAATGACGAACCTTGAAAAGTGAGTGCTTGTCGTTGCGTTGGCCCAGCCATAGCGATAGCTTCGGGGGTGGCGATGGGGATGGCGTGTCCGAAGGGGAGACGGATGTCGGGGAGGACGTGACGGAGGAGGAAGGGATGGAAGAGGATGAAGGGGCTGGAGTGGGAACGGGGGCGGCCGCTTCGGCAGTGAAGTTCCGGTCCGGAGGTCGGATCAGCCTCCGGTAGAGGCGGTGGCAGTCTACGAGAAGATCCACCTGAGGCCCGCTCACGGAAACGGCTACCTGTAAAGAATCGAATTAATACGGGGTGTTAACAAAGTCGTCGAAGATCAAACCCTTGCGCGGAAAACTGTCGGCCGGGAACAGAGCCAACTTCACCAGTTCGCTTCCAGTTTTTTTTTCTCATTGGTGTTACTAGTATTTTTGTTTAAAGGGAGTGACGACACGGTTGGGGTCATGCGGAAATTCTCCAAAAGAAAAGAAAAAACCCTATTATAAATAACAAAATAAAAGTTCCCGAGGAGGGACTCGAACCCGCGGCCTTTGTGTTAGTCGGCGAACACACAACTAACCTGGTCGCAGGTATATGAAGTGTAGAGAAGATACATACGAAAAATATGTGACGATACATATATGTGTATAATTATTTTGTCGCGATTATGTTTAGATTGCAGTAATAGATCAATCCTCGTTCTCATCGGATTCTCATCAACCTCTCGCGATAACTTCGTGACTTTTGATCAACTCTGAAATCGACTAAAATTCACCGAGGTCACTTGGTGGAATTCCATGGTAAACAATGTTAGTTATAACACTTAATGCATCTACGTAAACATATTTAACAGTAAACGAGCGATTTAGACAATAATCGTCATCAACTGGTTGCATGATGACGATTATGGTCTAAACCCACGGCGTACATTTAAATTTGTTTGATAATAATCGTAAGTAGAAGTATCGTATAGTAAAAAGTAACATTGTCTACACACTCGGGCCAGACAGAAATCTTTCGATCTCGGGAGGAGAGGCGCTGAAAGACCACAATCATGAGAATTCATAGAGAAATAAAACCCGGGCATCAACTATCGATAGAGGAATCCCAAGGATGCCTGCAGCAAAGTGGCAGGAAGCAACTGCATTGCACCCGGCCATTGATTTTCCAGCATTTATCTTTGTGCTAGTTCCCACATGTTACCTACTTTTTCCTACTATTTCTTTGTCTTCACATTTAAACCACTTAGGAAATGTTCACTTAAGGCATGCTCATGTTGTTACGCGTGTTCAACACTGTAAACCTATAAACACATATCAATGAAGGTATATATATATATATAATGTTCTTATTTCTATCGTAGAAATACCATCATATGCAAATACCGGGAGCCGTCAAGGGGAGGGGAAGGAAGGGGAAGCTACCCCCCTCCTAGAGAAAGATTTGGCGAAAAAATATAAAGTGAAAAAAATGGAGAACTTTCGAAAAAAGCTAATAAATAAAAATGTTTGTTGTCGTGTAAAATGATATTAACAAATATAGCCAACAAATACACATGTTTAATTAAACATAACTTATTTCCTTATCGATATGAATATTTCTAGTCCGTCATATCTGCTTCTATTTCTGTAAACTCAATAAAATTTTGAGATGCGCCCTCAACTTAGCTCGGAAGCTGGTGACGCCCCTGTTTCTATGAATGCCATGACCCATGTTGAGGACGATCCCGTAAACCCCTCTGGCTACTTGTGCAGGACTAAATAAACTTATTTATTACATGTCCGAGTATGGAAATATGTGAGTGGATGCGGTTTTTCCAGCTGCAAAAAAAAACTTTTCTACATTAATTGTGTATTTTGGGTAATTGGGCAACTACTTTTTGATTGAATTAGAGTGTACAATGTTTCGTTTAAGGTTCACGAAGCGGTAATCATTTCGCCCGTTTGAGATCCTGATAATTATCCACTATGGATCAAACTGAAACGTGAAAAGAAATCTGGACAAAATCCTTACCGAGTGCGAAAATTTCGGCGCGTATAAATTTCCATATTGAAATTATTTTTAAAAATTCTCCGATTTCAATCGATTTCTTTGACCAACCACTACGAACTCTCTTTTATATATATATATATATATATATGACCGACGAAGGGGTAAGCAAGCCCCAAAATATTTCTTAATATGTGAGTCTTTTAAGTGTTTCTATTTATGTGTCTATGTGTATATGTGAGTGTGTTCGTGTTTGGTGCTCATCTGAGTTTTCCTTAAGAATATATATATATGTATGTATATATATATATATATACTCTCTGATAATGCCCTCATCGCCGCTTTATTCCCCCTTTGCCCTTCCGTCTCTTACAAAAACGCCCCACCAATCTCTCCCAAATCTTCAAAATTACTCGTCCTCTCCTTAAACCCTCCCCAAACTAATAAAACTACCACTCCCTGCAATCACCCAAGATGTAAAACTTGTAAAATCCTATCGAACCCCCCCTTCCCCACTCTCAGGCAACTTCTTCACTCTGTCCCCCTCTCCTCCACCACCTGCACCTCGGTAAATGCACCTACAAAGCAACTTCTGCCCAGCTTACCATATAGGTCAGTGGACTACACCACTCCACATCAGAATTAATAATCACCGTTTCTCATGCCATCCCACTTCCCCCCCTCCGCCTCTCTAACCGCCCCATCCCACGCCAAATTTCATAGTGTTTCCTTGGATTCTTGCTTTCGAGTCGCAGTCCTTTCTAATCTTTCGGTCCACTCCCCACCTTCTAGTTTAAAAACCCTTGAGCAAGCATTCATCTTAACATTATCTAGGTATCTCCCTGGGATCATCAATGAAATCATATAACTCCGGCTTCCCCTTCCTACTCCAGTCTCCCCCTCTTTCCATCCACCCCTCCCTCTTATTCTCTGCCCCGCATCATC
>WURS02000017.1:4620964-4637492 GCA_011762765.2 Rhinocypha anisoptera | reverse complement strand
AACATCAGGATTTTCCCTTCCTCGAGGCTAGGACCACGTTGGCCTTTCCTAGTCCCTCTGGTACTTTTAGAGAGGAATATGAAAATAAGAATAATTTAAATGTACTATTAGAATAAAAATGATGGATACTAGAGTAAACATCAGTTACAAGAAAACGGCCTAATCAATTTCAACATAATTGACACCATATTTTAGCTTGTTTTAAGCTGAGCTATATGGTATAAGGTTAATAAGTTTTAATGCCTTAGCTAGAAATGTTATTGCGGCATAAACAAATAAAATTTCTATTTTTTCCCCTTCTGGCTTAAACCTGAAACTTAAAACCTCTGTAAAACCACAATAGAACATGACACAACACAACATACATTCACCACAAACTTGAAATGAATTTATCCTTTATCAATATTTAAAAAAAACAATTGGTAATTCCACATATAAAAATTTGATTGACAACCCGGGTTATGACTTATTCAGTACCAAGTATTTTATTTAATAGTGAATTGGTTCCACGAAGTCACTCCTGATGTTTGCTAATTCATATACTCTTTAAATTAATGCAATGGAAATTGTAACAAAATGGAAAAAAAACCTTTGCTGGTCACCGGGTGACCTTACCCAATCAAAGTTTGCACCATTGTAAAGCTCTTCTTTATTAATGAAAAGAAAGATGTAGCACTTTTCCACAGTACAATATATTTAGTACGACGAGTTTCAATTCATTGAGCCATCCTCAGGTGGTCATGTACCTGAGGATGGCTCAGTGAGTTGAAACGCGTTGTACCAAATATATTACACTGTGGAAAAGTGCTACATCTTTCTTTTTATTAAGTTCCTTCCACTATATAAAGCCTGAACCAGTAATACTCTTCTTTATTGTATGAACAAGCAGGTGATGCTAAATGTTTAAGTTTTTGGACAGATTTATTACCGATTTTTATTTGTTTGTGGATTGGGAATGTTACAAACCCACCAAGCAGCAGAGTGGCATATCAACATTTGTTATTTGTTGCATGAGAAATTGAAGGGGCAGGCATGGTAAGGAAGGAGATCACAGCAACACTGCATCAACAAAACTGACTTCATCTGAAGATCCAAGTCTTCAGGGATTACTTCCGTGCATGGCTCCATTTTTTCAGATGACAGTTTCGCAGTGTTGCAGTCAGCATCTTCAGAGAAAATGGAGCCACACGGAAGAAGTCCCGGAAGACTTGGATCTTCAATTGTCATACTCTGTGGAAGCTTTCACAGCAGACTGATCTCATCTGCATTTTCGTTGACTTCCTAAGCGTTGTTTAGTCTTGAAATCTTTCACTCCTCAGTAAAGTAAAACAAGTAAATCAATTTACCTCATGACCAGATATGCCATCACATTCAAATTCAAATTCTTCCTGTGGGTAACGCAGCCAGCCAAGTAGCTTCAGTTTCTTCTCACATAAATTTTTTGCAAAAGCAAGTTGGTTCATATACCGCTTCTCTTTCCTAGCCTAAATGACAAGCAAGAAGATATTTAAAAGAAAATTAACATACATAATTGTAAAATACATTATTGTTAATAGCACTCCATTGACATCACCCAGCTACATGAAATTAATAAGGCAACCACCTAAGTATGGCTGTATAGAAAATGCATGGGGGGGGGGAGAAGATAAGTCACTTCTAAGAACATTTCACTTACTTGTAGTACTTCTTCCTTCTTAATCGCCTGCAATTGATCTTTATCACTGCTGATGCTTTTTTGCTTTTTCAAACTTTGTATTGTAGTTCTCTGCATAATCTCAGTTACTATACTGTATCTGTATGAAATACAAGAAGTGATATTAGCTAAATACTTTCATCTGAGAGCATGTAAACATTTCCAAAAATGTTTAAGCTGGGAATAATGGCTGCAAATGCAAATTAAAATTATCACATGAAATACTTTGACTGGCATGCTGTATATAAATACATGAGGGGAGTTAAAAGCGATAAAAGTTAATCATAAAAAAAATACCTTATATGCCTCAACAGTTCTATGTCGTTACTTTCCTTTATGAACTGTATAAATTCATCAAAGTTTGGTGCATAAGTATATGATCTGTTATGGAGTTCACTATCTTGCTCCAGCTTTCTAACATAGGCCATTATCCTTTGATTGATGTTGTCCGGATCGCAGATATGATTCACAGCTGGGTAGAGCACTATAATATGAGAATAAGATTTAGCTTTTGGGTGTACTTAACGGCACAAATAAATGGATAATATCTCTATAATTCATAAAATTTACTGAAAAACCAAACTCCACATTATAAGGTTTAATCCTATAAAGTTATTTAATAATGTAAAGATAAGACACCATTAATTTTTAATTTAATAGTAAATTAGCAAGACATGGGAATTTCGTTGTAGCAGTATTTTTTTGTAGGGTGCTCTTGATGGCTATGGTCAATTCGCACCTCTTCAAGTAATAGAAGAAACCCAACTGGTCAAACACAGCACCCATGCCCTGGAAAGGATTTGAACCCCCGACCTTTGGGTTAGCCGGCGAGCACGCTACCCACCAGTCTAACCCGGTCGGCCATGGGAATTTCTCCCAGAATGAGGGTCAATGACGGAATTTCTAGTTTTTACATACATATTTTTGAGGTCAATAGAACTTCTTGTATTGTAATAATTATAACTGGTAGTTCCTGAGTAATTTGAAAGATTTTGCTTTAAACAGATAATGGCAGCAAACATTCACGCACAAGAGAAAGGTAAGGTACAGGGATTTTTAAAGAGGAGGCAACATGGGGTGTACATGGAGATTCATGACACATAAGCCATATGACTCTCTATTGAACGGGTACTATTAGCATTGGGCGAGGAGCCCCAAAAGAGAATACAAGAATACTGAAAATGATGTGAGAATAGAACTCACTAAAGTGATGCATCAATTTGGTCAGTATGGCGACTAATTCTAAGGAGCTTAATCTCTTGAGGCACTATAACTTGGGTTAGATGTTCCCAACCTCATAAATTGAGGAGTGGAAAAAATATAAAAAATAATAAAACGTATAAAAAATTTTTACTTGTGCCATCTTTCCTTGTTCTTGCATATGACGAAGACTATTGCATTATATTTTGCTTAATGTCAAATAAAAAATTATTATTCTTATTATCTCTTTATTCCTGAACTACAAGGTATGTTATCTCAAACCAATCATGTAGACCTTGCCAAAGAAAAAAGTAAACCACTCATTTTAGTCAGCTGAACACTGACTTGTAAATCATGCCTAAAATGTGGTTTTAAAACCATTAAGAAAAGGACTACATCTTACTGACTTTGAAATAGTGTTTGCACCGGAAGTATTAACACAATTAATGAAGAACTATGTGAAATAAAAAACATATCATAGGTTCAAAATAAGATATTAGAAGTAATATCATTGTAAGGTCTATCATCTGACAAAAAAGCACTGCTTAAACCACAGAAAAAAGGTTAAGGGCAACAACAAATATACAACATTAATGCTTTATAAGCTAACCTGCACATGCTAGAACCTCCCGCAGTAAATGACAAAGAGGCCGACAGTTGGAGTATGGAGGAGGCAGCAATAGTGTCACAGCAAGTTGAGAAACCTTCCTTAAATATTGTTCTTCACGTTCCTTACTCATCAAGTGGGGTGAAAGAGCAAGAACTGGAGTCTTGTCTCTACCATCGCTATTCAAAAATATGAAGGCATAAATTTCGAGAAAATAAGGAACAATTCCACGATATATTCTCGGCTCAAGAAACAATACTTACACCATTGCTTTGGCAAGTCTAATCTTTTCAAAGTGTTGAGTAACTCTCACGATCATATCACCGGCGACTAATTTTGCTTCATCGATTCGGTTCAACCTTTCTTGCAGATTCTGAATAGCTTTCCAAATGGCTCCCCTGCGATAAAACTTTAAATAATTTTCTGCACTGTAAGCATTCATCACAATAAATTAAATGTCTTACTTAATTTCAAGAAGGTGCTCCTCATGATCAAACGTTAGATCCTTCATCCATGGTGTAATGAAATCACGTAGAATAAGGTCAACCAACTGATGTAATAATCCATCAACTACTCTACCATATATTACTGGGAAACGTTGATGAACTGGTAAGTCTTTGTTTCCACATTCTGATTTCTATAGAATAAGGAAATGAAATTAACATTTTAAATGCTCACTGTGAAGTTTTATTATTTTGAATTTGCAAGTCATATATTTACCTGAAGGAACTTCTCCAGGGTCTCCAATTCTACTGGAGGGGTAACTTCAACATTATGTTTGGATGACAATATTATATGAGCGCAAACAACTGATGAAATGCCCAAACCCATAGACGCTAGTGTCACAATAGTGAACAATAATATGGTAACCCAATCTAAATGATACAGTAAGTAAAGAAGGCACGGTCCCAGAATGACTGTACCGACATGCATATTGAGGGCCAAAATTCAAAAGAAAATGACAAGACTTGACATATTGTACACATCAACAGGAAGACAGGAGCTCATATGTCGATTGCTATTGTTTGCCATTTTTCCAAGTCGAAACAACTTCTTGACTAAGACATGAATGAATCTCTGATAATGAAATATTACAGAAGCAACGCTGATACCATAAAAACGAACTGCCGAACAACTCTTGTTTTGTTATGCATCCAAATTATTTTTCAAGGGTTAAACGCACTATGTTGGAACTGAGACAACACATTTAAAAAATGTTTCGGTGTGTATACTATTGTTTTAATCATGCTATCTTCTTGAATTCGATTATATTAACCACAATCATCAAAATACTCATGGAAATTTGCTTAAAATGTACATGGGGAGTATGAGAAAATCACAAAGCTGCGTTGCCAAACTGTGCATTAAACTTATTTTACCGGGAATATAATAATGTAGCATCCTGATCTGTATATTTGGACGTCGGAGTCATTTTTAAAACCCTTAAAATTTATGAAACTCCTAAATTATGAAAAGAATATATCCTTTTCAATTTTAAGTAATAAATGGAAAATGAGAATCTTCCTATGAGCTTCGCATAACTTTTTAAGTCAGTCAGATGAAATTTTTTTTCTTTTCTTAAAATATTTTGCTAATACTCAGTGTTAATCAACCGAGTGTATTCATATTTTATTTATGCTCTATCATATATATATATATGGCAACAGTGAAAGGTCGTCAAGCCAATGTATTTCGAATGCAACTTTCATTCATTTGTTTCTTCAAGACTGTCGTGTGACGTGAGCAGTTAGGGAGGATATAAGTTCTGCCAAAATGAGGTGAGAATGTTGGCAGTTTTATATCCATTGCAATATATTAGCATCATAATGTTTTTCAATAAATGATTTATTTAATTATTCATATATTTAGTTACATTTGCCTACTAAACTGTTATTTTCTCCTAATCGGCAGCAATTTGCCTTTTACCACGTGTTAATATTCACCACCTTTATTGCAGTTCCAAAGTATCCCGAGAAACTTTGTACGAGTGCGTCAACAGTGTATTGCAAAACTCTAAAGAGAAGAAGAGGAATTTTTTAGAGACCGTTGAGTTACAAATCGGCTTGAAGAACTATGATCCACAAAAGGACAAGCGATTCTCCGGGACCGTCAAGTACGTATCACCTGACTAAGTTACCGATACTGGTATTCTGGATTCAATGGAATATTAGTGGTACTTAGTCAGGAAGCTGGATTTTCCAGCGGACCTTCTCCCACGGTCTTAAAATAATTGGGACAGCAGAAGTACCCCCGTCGGTCATGTGGAGTGGTACGTCTGTGAATTTGCATGTTCCCCCGAACCTTTGTTAGTATTTGTATAAGTAAGTCGATTTGGACCCCTTAATGAGACATTGGTACTACAACGAACATTGCTACTAATGGAACGGAAATTTCACATTGTACTAAGAGTAACATTGGGATAGTGAAGTTAAGTTGGGAGATTTTAGCATATTTTCTGAGTAACATTGTTAAATCTTGCTACGCAAGTTATGAAATGCCATGACAGAAGGTAATTGTTTTCTGGTATATGATTTGGGAGGAAATATCACTTGGGTTCCAATATAGACAAATGCAATGATGACCGTTATTCCTACCTAGTTCCCATCTTTTTTTCCTTTGCTGGTTAATTTTGCTTGTTTTTTTTCATTTCATTTTTGTCACGTTCTTTTTTTTAAATACAAAGTGAAGCGGTTTCCCCAATAGTTAACAGACATCGTTATGTGAATGGCTGTCATTTCGTGGAATCATTTTCGGTCTTCATTACTTCAAGTGCTATTATTGTTAATGTGTTCATTCGAGAGTGAAAGCATCACAGGATTATTGCAAGGATCTTGGATTTTCATTTCTGGTGATAAGTTAATTTGACGGGATATATAAAACTCACAACGAATGTTGCAATTATAGCGTTAGCAGTGTGTAGACATTGGTGATCGTTGTTGCGCTTAATATTAATTAAAGAATTTTTCCCTCATTACATTTTCACTTACCCCATAGGTTGAAGCATATCCCTAGGCCTAAAATGAGTGTTTGTATTCTTGGTGATCAGCAGCATTGTGATGAGGCTAAAGCGAATAATGTTCCTTTTATGGACGTGGAAGCCCTGAAGAAGTTGAACAAAAGTAAGAAGCTGGTCAAAAAGCTAGGTATGTGAATTTTGTATTTGTTTCTTGTTTTCTTGTTGTGATGAAGTCATGTATTATCTGAAGATTATGTTGATAAGCTAAAGCTCTAGAATTACTCTGATTACAATTCACTCACATCTATAATTTTAAAAAATAAGAAGTACTCATAAAATATCATTTTTTTATAGCAAAGAAATATGATGCCTTCCTTGCCAGCGAGGCACTGATTAAACAAATTCCTCGTCTCCTGGGGCCGGGTTTGAACAAGGCAGGAAAATTTCCAGGGTTGCTAACCCATCAGGAAGGCATGGTTCAAAAGATAGAAGAAGTAAAGTCTACTATTAAGTTTCAGATGAAAAAGGTAATTTTACTGTGATGTTTAGTTATTTTCTGGAAGTTCGAATGTTATAGTGACATCGGGGTAATTTCATTGTTCCTTTTTTTCAGGTCCTATGTCTTTCTGTAGCAGTTGGTCACGTGAAAATGTCCCCTGATGAACTTGTACAAAACGTGCATCTTTCTATCAACTTCCTTGTGTCGTTGTTGAAAAAGCATTGGCAAAATGTGAGGTCACTGCATATTAAATCCTCTATGGGACCTCCTCAGAGGTTGTACTAAGTTACTTTTGCATAATAAATATGCACTGAAATTTGAGTTTGTTTCTCAATCAATTTTAATGAATTAGGGTAACAGTCCTGTAAGTTGGTCTTAATGTAACAAGGCAATAATCTCAATATATAGTATGTTTTAATGGATTTTTTTCACTGTAGTGGAATTACACTTAACATGTAAAAGCAATCATGGCAGGCATCACATGGTGGAACTTTTTTGACCATGATAGATACAAGAAAAAGTGTTGGTTCCACACAGACAATTATTTTTTACTATGTCCAGTTTTGACAGAGGTTTTGAATCTGAGGGTAGAATGTGGGGTAGGGATAGGAAGAGAATAGGGATTTTAGACAGAATGATAGGTTTTGGGAAGTCTGCAGATACAAAGAGGAATCTAGAGTTGAAAAAGATGTTATGAGGCCAATCTAAGCTAAGATTCATCAAAAACCTACCCTAAACTGTATCTTACCCATCATCATCTGGCAAAAATCCTCAAATACACATCGATTAAATAACAACATGGAGGAGACCAGTGATAAGGTGGTTAAGACATATATGGTCTGGGTGCAACCTAGTCATGTGATGTAAAATTAAATTGTATCCAGGCAGTCATTTGAGGAGAGAATGTTAAGGAGTATTTATTATTTTCTGAGGAATTGCCTTTATTTGAAACTTCCATTGCCCCAACATGTCCAGTCTCTGACCTATTTTTTTATTATAAATGTCTTTGTCGTCAATAAGGTGTTTCAGTAAGTGGAATGAGGTTTTATTATTATTAAAGCACGAGTGGCAATCTTGGGATATCAATTTATAAACACTGCTTAATTTTACATTATTAATCTTATATTTTGTCCTCCCTAGAAGATTACTAAAACTGGCAATTGTAAAAGGCTGCTCTTATATTATCCCTAAGTAAAAATGTACCACTGGTCCAATTATTACCCAGGTAAAGAATTCAGCACCAATTTGGATTGTCAGTGGTGATTCTTTGGCTCTAAGTAGAGAAGATGGCAAGCCAGTTTATTTTCCTGCAATACATATTTTTAAAGTTATCGTCATGGCCATTAATGGATGCTAATTGTTGGATTATTTTGTTCTTTTTCACTGTCAGAGTTGGACATTGGGATCATTATTATAGCAGTGAATGAATGACAGTTTTTTTATGAAAAATGGTTTTCTGGAGCTTTGTGTATGACTTTGTCCATGTAGCATTTTCTTCTGAAGATTGCAAACTCAAAACATCTGATTCGCTTTTTTGATAGCAAGGTATAGGGTATTGTCAGTCTACTTTGCTAGTGACCTTGTGCATATCTAATGAATTCAACACAAAATATCATACACAAATATACCTAGCATGTGATTTACCAGCAAAATACAATCTTCAAGATGCAGTTTATGGTGGAAAACGCTTTAAAATTATCCATATCCACCAATAGGGGTGATATGGGGGACTCCATTGCTAGGCGTTTGTTTGTATATCCTCTGTTTGAACTGGAAAATGTTCCAACACACAATTTTATTAGGTAGCACAACTACAATTAGTGTACAGGATTTAACTAGGGCAATTTTGGCTGGCTTCAGGGCCTTTGCTGGGGAACAGTGCCTACACGGGCGTAAATGTTTCACAGATAAAACACAAGCTCCACTGAATTTTTCACTTCTTACTGCAGTTTGAAGGTACAGTATTGGGGAAACAATGTAATTTGTGGGCAAGAAGGTGGTTTGGACTTTTAGAAGGTGGTTTGCTATGGACCTCACTGGAACATCCTTGTACATTTTGGGTAGGCCATAGAATCTAGGAATCATAGGGGTTCATCTGGATCACTATCGTGCATTGCCCAATGGCTTTGTTGCACTCCTTATGATGATCGAGGTAACTCTTGTAAGCACTGGTGAATTCTTGAGATAGGGGGTAAGAAGTTGTCCATTACTGCCACTGCATTACCTTAGTCTGTTTTTGTCGTTGCAATACTGCTTTTAAATTGTTTCTGAGGGTAAAGTTCTTAGCTCACCTGAGGGATGGTTTTCCTCTCTCCCCTCCTTATCACCCATGCATTTCTATAATTCAAGTGATATTTGTTGTGCCGACCCTGAATTGTACTTTTTGAGTGCAAGGGGTCATACTGAAAGCTTGCTAGGAGCAGCTAGATAAATCGGATAATATGGCACCATACAATATTCGATTTTAATTTTAGTGGATTTATTTTGGGTCTTTTTGGAATGATTTGACATACTATTTTAGCTGATTTCACACAGCCTGTTAATTCACGAACAAGATGCAGAGTAAGAGAATTCATGAATCTTTCATCTAGTGCAGGTAAGACACTGAAGGAAAGAAGCTTGATAAAACTGCTGCATGTTCTTTATTTGTTTGATGGCCATATAGAGTTAGGAATGAATGCTTCCTGGTATTGTGGTGCCCTGAGCAGAGAGTATCATCTCTCTGGAGCCAGCTTGGTGTATATCTTACATTTTTTATAGGCCTGAAATATTAGTTTAAATTGAAAGAAAGAATCCCAGGGCGAGTAACAGGTGGCTTATCTTCTGAAAGGTGGTTTTATATTTTTGTCCTGTTAGCTTACCTAAGCATTTAGATGAATTTAAATGCCAATGTGATTCATTTTTGGGCTGGAGAGGCACTTGTTTCAGAACATTGATAAACTAAGTTCTTTGTGCTTAACTTCGGTTTCAGTAGATATTAAAAAGATTGGTGAGAATACTGACAAAGCCCACTGTACTGTGTGATACAATTGTTCGCTGGGGAACAAGCTTTGCAGTGACTAAGCTGCGTTGAGAATTTAATTAGGATGTTCTTTGACCTAAGAGGAGCAGGTAGAGGGTATTTACAGTTTCAACTTATTTAGGAGGTTGGTTCAATTTTATTTTTGTATTCTTTAATTAGTTCTGAGTTCAGGTCATGTTTCACTCTTTGGCAAATGCTCTACTACTGTAGATCAAAGTTAATGGATTTTGTATTTACTGTGGTAGTGGGAAAGGTAAGTAGTCTCAAGTGTTATATGGATTTTGCTAGTTATTCTCTCTGGGTTACGTAATTTCCCTGAAATAGCAACCAGCAGTGGGTCATGAAATGTTAGGAACACACCACATTTCCTGTTTAAGTATTTTTCCATTATTTTTGGGTAGCTTTGTTAATTAGATTTTAGAAATCACTGCCCTGATAGGAACTTAAATTCAGGACCTTTAGTTTATCAGACAAGCATACTACCCACTCAGCAAACCTGGCTAGGAACAAACTATTCTATGTGATAAATAACTTTCAAAATATTTCCATCTTTGTAAAAAGTTTCAATATAGAATTACAACTTGTTACAGGAAGTTTTGCTTAATGTGCATTTTCAGTGGTCACAGTCAATAGCACTGGATGTTTAACTGTGATTCAAGAATGGGGAAGGCATTATTTCTAGCTGTCTCTCTGGTATAAACCTTGTGGAAGGATGAATGGTAATTAGGATGATTCCTATTAAATATAGTATAATCAGCAATTAGATTTCATGTTTTCTTAGCACACAAGACCTTATGTTCTGGTAAAGTAAAATCACCAATTTTTGAATTTTGTTTTCAAAATGGAAAAAAATTAACCGATTTTGATAATCTCATGAACTGCTATTTGCATGTATCCGTTTTAACACTGGTTCCTAAGTTTTTTGCCTGTCCATTATTGTAAATGTAGCGTTATCTCAATTTTAAGCACTGCTTATCATTTTGAACTTGAGAAGGCGTGTGTCGTGTAGAACATTTTTTATTGACCATTAACTCTCCCATGTATATATATTTGTATATCTGTTGTCTTTTGTAAAACAAAATTGTAACTCACACACTCAACAAGAAGAGTGAATGATATTCATGTTAACACACACAAATTAAGTCTTTACCAGATGAACCCACAATACTGTTCAAGTAAAATATATAATGCTCTTCCCGAACCAATAAAAGGCTTAAACAATGCATATGAATTTTAAAAAGAAGTATTTGATAAATCAAGCCTTCTATTCAGTATAAGAATTCATGGAAAACTGATAACCACTTGTAAATTGTCCTGATATTGCATTTTTTATTACATTACCACTGCCTTGGAAGCATTAATATATCTACTATGTAATGTTTTGTATATTACATTCTTAAATGTGACGAGTTCTATGTTAGCATGTAGTCAACCATTATGGACAATAAAGAATTATTATTTAATAAAAAAATTGGGTATCAGGAATATTACCCCTGCAGAAGCACTTGAGGATTAAGGAAATAATGGATTTCATATTACGTAGTTAATTTGTGATATAGGAATATGGCAAAAAGACTTCAGTTTTGATTACTTTCTGACAAAAAAATTAAAATCACCAGCTTGAGCACAGGATTTAATTCTCATGAAGTGAAGGTACTCATAAAGTCAGTTTGATGGTGAGATCACTTTGGATATAGAAAAGGGCGGAACTCATGAATCATGGGAACATATTATTATAAATTATAATATATATAATGTTCCAAGAAGTAGATGAGTGATTGACATTATGCAGTTTAAAAAAAGTTGTGCTCTAGTGTACTACTATGCTTTTATCAAATGGGGCACTGCTAAGACTCCTTAGGACATGTGGCAATAGCTCAGAAAAAGATAGTGTAGGTAACCTACCTTAATGCTAACAAGTAATTGGCTTGACTTGGTGCAATTTCTACCTCATGAGGAGCACAAAGAAAAAAATGTGAAGCTCCACAGGAGCAATTTAGCCTTGGTTTTTTTTTATTTTTGGCATCATGTGAACACTTCTACTCAAAAGGCCTAGTATACAAATTCAGATGGAGGAGGGGTTAAAAACGCATCAGAATGGGAAGGAGGGGAGAAATGTGTGGAGAGTTTACTGGTGGTAGAGGAAGTGAATTATTTCACATGAGGGAAGGGAAGAGTAGGAAGGATAGAACAGATTCTTTAGCGAATGACACTTGTATTGCACATAATATTCTAAATAAGTAAGAAAAGTACTTCTAATAAGGTATCTCTAAATAAAATTCACTGAGGTGGCCATAACTTGTTGGAATTCCTTAATTATACAAATTATGTAAATTTTAGTTTTGTTTTATTTCCACAGAATTCTGTAGTACGAAAATCTACGCATTTGTATGATGAGGAGTGAAATAAATATTATTATTATATTTGTGTTAATACATATCTCTAGCAAAATCAAAGCGTATAATTTCTGTCCTCTTTCCTCCAAAAGTAAGATTTTTGGCTTGAAAACAGAGGCTTATTCTCTATACTCATCTTTGTTGGACCACAATGCATCTAATAATGTTTAACGCACAGAAGAGAGTTCTTATTTCATTCTTGGGGAAGTCCTTTGCACACTAAGGGTTATTTTTTTTAATAAAGGGCAGCCTTTGCCATTTTGATCTTTATTCTGTTAATTGTACTGATTAATTTTGGTGAATACACATTATTGTCTGCAGATCTTGTTTGTTTGCACCTGACATTTGGATTTTGTAAAATCCATGTACCATGGAGTTTGATATAATTTTTGTGAGACGTGGTAAACAATGACTCCTGGAAGAGGATGTTGGATAAGCTAGGTCCAGGTAGAAGTATTTTAGATAGAATGGTAGGTGGTAGGCAGTATACAGAGCTGAATATGGATTTATTTTAAGGCTGGACTTGTTAGTTCTAATTTGTAGTTCATAAAAAGCCTACCTTAACTGGTCGGTCACTATTGTATAACCAAGCAAGAAGTTGTAAGGAAAAGATTTTAAAATGGAATGGTAAACAAAGAGAAGGATATACATATGTTAAACAGCAGTAGAGATGCTCTGTGCCCATGCACAACCTATCTTTAATATCTTGAGTGTACTAATATACATTTATGTCTAATATATATGGATAAAATTATACATTTCTAGATAAGTTTAGGTTAATCACATAAGGCTGGAGCTCTAGCAGGTATGTAGAGCTAAAAAGTGATTAAAATTAGACAGGGTTCAAACACTTTTGGTTTCCATCTAACTTTGAATGGTAGATTAATTTAAAAATTATTGCCAAAATCTGATATATTCCCGCTCTTTTTTAAACACAAAAACAGTTGAGTGACAAGGATCTGGGTTAAATTTCCATAGCCCAAAATAAAGTACTTTCAAATAATAAGTTTAGTGCTTTTAGCCTTCACCCTGTGAAAGTTTTTAATATCCATAACTGAAGATGAACAACACGCTTTTCCACATGCCTTATTGTAGGTACAATCCATTTCACTATGGTATGTAACTGGTGATGCTGTATTATGGCGAAACATGCCACCTATAATAATGTAGGTGAAATGTATGTTGTTCTTATTCTGTTATGCAGGAAGTAATACAGGGTTGGTTAGGAATGAGACTTGTAACAAAAAATTTACTGAAGATTATAATTATAAGATTTAGTAATTAATGGTATTGGTATAAGATCACAGGATTTTTTATATCATCATCGGTGATGATAAGACGCATTGCAGTTTAATGAAACTAGATGAATATGTAAGTTGACATGTATGTCATATTGCCTGGTTATTACTGTCAGAATTTGGTCATCTTGGAAATATGCTAAATTTCTCAGCAATTACCATGTCACGCATAGCATTTTCAGGGCCACTGGAACATATAATGTGGGAATAACTGGAGTAAAACCCCATACACCTCTCTAAGTAAAAGGCTTTATGACTTACGCAACTCAAATTAAAACATTGAAAGATTTTTTCATTTTATTTACATAAAATTATTTTTACCACAGCTGAACATACATTGGTAACAGCATTGGTATGATATGATATACAAATAGTACAAATAGTTCTCCTCTACAAATGAAACAATGGTCAATTGAAAAACAACATTATTACCAGCTGAGATTTAGTGAACATTGTGCTTTAACTTGCAAAAATAACAACTACGAGAATTTCAAGATATAATCACAGAACTCCAGAAAAAAAATATACATCAAATTTGTAGCTTTTACATGCCAAATTAAATATTAAAAATGAACAAAAATTTAATAAAACAAAGGTTTGGACCTCATAAAATTCATTAATTTCTCATCCACTAAATTCCATGAGACTGTTTACCTAACAGTGGCAAGTATTCTGTATAAAATTCAATTCCAATATGGATTACAAATCATGTGAAAATAACAGAAGTCTTGACATTCAACTCATATAAGACCATTCTGTTTCTACCCTGATTCATCTCAGCATTATTTCTTTCATTTAATGAAAATGTATGTCATAACATTTCAGGTTGTGATTAAGGCAATGACAGACTGCTAAGGCAATTTTCATTTCAACAACAGTGCAATGACCACTCCTGCTAGTAGTAGAACGATGACAACAGTTACACTGAATGTGAACATTTATTACAGTAGATAACAACAGTTTCAGTTAGAAAATAAACATAAATACCATAGGAAGCGCACACAGCTTGAAATCACTGGTGAATCACTATCTGATACTCTGCAACTTTCTTTGGTGCCAAATTCCGAACTTGCGGTATGCAGAATTCAATAACTGGTTTAGATGACTAGTAAGTTGTTGACTAAGAGGAGTGTACTCCTGGATTATTTTATCCTGAAAATTAATATTATGATCAATCAAAAAATAAACAATATAATAACCTTAAGTCTTAGAGACCAACAATTTGTCTTAAATCTCATAACAATATTTAATCACATCATTCATTTTCTGATATCACCATTATTTGTAGCACACCATTGAAGAATAAAAGAATGTGTATATAGGGGTTAAAAGAATAGAGGTTGCTCATCAATTGTTATGATTATTGGCTAGTTATTCAATATAATTATACATTAATAAATCAATAATTCTCCTTCGAGTCCATATAAGCTGAGAAAACTGAAAAAAATGCATGCATTTTTAAGCATGATTCATGCAATAATAATATTTCTCAGGTGAACATTAAAAAACTAGACATTTAGTCCAGAAAGTGAATAAATAATAAGTTTGACAAATTCATGAGTATCTCATATTCATGGAATAGGATGGATTGAATAGCAGTCAGGTATTCTACCTGCATTTAAATCTCAAAAGTTTATTTTTGGAGATACTGAAATCTAGTTTCAGTATGACACATCAATATGGTTACATTACTTGTGTGGTAGATGTATATTTCATTACTTACTATACAATTCTTTAAGTTAATTTAGTGATGAATGAAACTTCTATCACACACAAATTAACAAGTCAGAATTGGTTCCCTGATGAAATGGGGTTTATATTGGTCTTCAGATTCAACATCACCTAGAATACTGACTTTTTTCTAGATATTTAAGCACTCTACCCTTATCATGGATGAAACTTATGGATACAAAATTGTCACAGAGCAATCTGCTCTGAATGAAAACAATAGGTACTACTTAGGTAGTATAGCCTCACACATTTCAATTCCTTGGTCTCACTTGCATTATATGAGGGCGGTCCGATTAAGTACTTAGTCTCATCGCTCAATGGTGCCACTATCGAAAGAGAAATTTACTATCTTGTAGTACATTATTGTAGTCGGCTACTGTCGAAATTTCAGCCGGATTGGACTCTTAGTTTTGTTTTGACCGTGTGTAGCAGTGGGCATGTCCGCGGATTATAGAAAAATGGAAAAAGAGCAATATCGGTCGGTGATTCGATTCTTGTTTTTGGAAGGAAAATCGCACAGCGAAATCAAAGAGCACTTGGATGCTGTGTACGGTGACTCTTTTCCTTCGATAGCTACCGTGAAAAATTGGTTTAACGAGTTTCAACATGGTCGCACTTCGGTTTTCGATGAGCTACACCCAGGTGCCCTGAAAACAGCAACCACGGAAGATAACATGACAAAAATCCACCATCTCGTATTGGCAGACCACCAATTGAAGGTGCGCGAGATAGCTGAGACAGTAGGCATCTCAATAGACTGCATGGATCATATCCTGCATGAAATTTTGGGCATGAGAAAGCTGTCGGCACGATGGGTGAAGCGTTTGCTCACTCTGGACAACAAGCGCAACCGTAAGACCACTTCAGAGCAGTGTTTGACGCTGTTTAAGTGCAATCCGAAGGAATTTCGGCATTGTTCCGTGACCGTCAACGAAACATAGATCCACTGGTACACACCAGAGACCAAGGAACAGTCGAAACAGTGGCTTTCACCTGGCGAATGTGCTCCGAAGAAGGCGAAGACTGTCCTATCGGCCGGAAAGGTGATGGCAACAGTTTTCTGGGATTCACAAGGTGTGATCTACATCGACTACCTGGAGAAGGGCAAAACGGTCACTGGGCTGTA
>WURS02000017.1:4595446-4618132 GCA_011762765.2 Rhinocypha anisoptera | reverse complement strand
ACGTGCTCCGAAGAAGGCGAAGACTGTCCTATCGGCCGGAAAGGTGATGGCCACCGTTTTCTGGGATTCACAAGGTGTGATCTACATCGACTACCTGGAGAAGGGCAAAACGGTCACTGGGCTGTACTATGCCGAATTACTGAGCTGATTCGATGCTAAATTGCAGAAAAAACGGCCCCATTTGAAGAAGAAAAAAGTGCTCTTCCACCATGACAACACGCCGGCTCACACCTCCGCCCTTGCCATGGCCAAATTGGTCCAAGTGGGCTACGAACTGCTGCCCCATCCACTGTATTCTCCAGAGTTGGCCCCGTGCAACTTCTTTTTGTTTCCAAACTTGAAAAAGTCACTCGCCGAGAAGAAATTTGAGTCGAATGAGGAGGTCATTGCCACCACTGAGGCCTACTTTGCAGACCTCGAGAAAACGTATTTTTCAGACGGGTTAAAGAAGTTGGAGCATCGCTGGATCAAGTGTATTGAGCTAAAAGTAGACTATGTTGAGAAATAAATCGCAAGAAAGAAACTTTTCCAAAATTTTCGTTTTTCTTTTGTAGGCTATCTACTTATCGGACCACCCTCGTATGTGTAGCCTAAACTAGCCACATAGACCGAATGGATGCATAGGGCTGGAAATTCTTGAAGAAAACGGGTACAGCAATGTAAAAAAAATTAACATGACCAACATGGTTATGAAAGATAGATCTTCATATTCAGGTTTCACTTGCTTTTCAATGATATCATTCCTCCATATTTTCATGGGCCTTGGTACACTTTCCTGGTATTTCGTCTCCCACCATATACTTTATATACTCATCCCATTCCCCACACGTTGTTCCAACCTGATATGCATTTCACTGTACATTATTTTATTACATTTTGATTTCTAACGCTATCTCCCTTTTTTATTCACTATCTTTCTCAATATTTTAATTTCCACTACTTAATGTGTTATAAAAACTTGGTGATGTTCCTATTTCATGTATTAAAACGTGTCTTATTACACCTTTGTATATTCTTCCTTGTCTCTTTAGTTTGATATCTATTTCTCTACTGAATAAAACTTGATAAAACATTTTAGCCACACACTTAATAAATTGACTTTTAGTGGTCTTCCACCACAACTTCTCTTGTCACTATTACTAAGTAATTTTAATTCCTAAAATATTAAACTCAATTCATGTTATTTTTTATGCAGCTTTTGATTACAATCTTGAACCTTTTATGTTCTCTCCCAAGTGTGGGTTTATTAGCTATTTCCTTCACAGTTTTATCCATTTATTTGCCATATTGTTCAACTGATTGCCCCCATAAGCAAGATATCAGTGTAACCAATTTCCCAGGCTAAATTTGAACAAATTATTGAGGGGGAAAAAAGAATATGGTAAAATGGATGACACCACATCTTGAAGACCAATGAATATTCCTATGCCTGACGAACACGAATGTATATATCAAACTCAGGAGCAGCAATCCAAAATATTTGGCTGCAAACGTCACTTATTTAGAAGACTGGGGCATCATTTGAGCAATACATCACTAAATAATAAAGATTAAGTGAATACTCACCTCAAAAACTTTGAGTCTAGCAGAATGGAACCTCTGTAATGCTTCATGCATATGCACAGCCTTCTCCTCCAACGAAGTGGTTGTGGGAGGAAAACAAGCCCAAAAATGCCGCAATAGTTCACACAAAGACACATAAAGATTCTTTATCTCCTGTTCCAGGTCAGGAGGAACCATTTCTGAAAACGGAACCCAAATATTAATTCACCCAGAGCCAATCCATAAATTTTTAATGTTTTTATCTTGTAGTATCTCTGAATTACATTGAAAATTTTACCGCCATGGCAGAGGACCACAGCTGATGCAATATCTCCACACAAATTGGATGAATAGTGAGAAAGTGCTGATATTTTAGAATTTGAAAAATGGACCTGGCTTAACTCAAATATAATGATTAATTTTTGTAACAAAGCATCACCATTAAGCTAAAAAGCAAGTCGATAAAAATTTACCAAATTTGAAGCTTCAATTTCTGCATTTAGTATACTCGTAAATGCAACCAAATGTGGCTAACAACTAATGATTTTAATCTCTCAATTGTACATCTTTGTCAAAGATACTGAACTCCCATTAATCATTAAGGATTTTCAAAACTAACACCTATCCCTTCTTTTCCAAGTTTGAGTCTAGCAGAATGGAACCTTTGCTTGCATGATGTTTTTGACTGAAGTTCTTCACATTCTTATTACAAATTTCCCCGATTTATTAGAGCAATTCCAGATAAGTGGAAACAAAAGTTGTGAGCTGGTGGCCACAAATTTAGAATATATAAATGCACTTCAATATGTCAGGAACAGAGAGACATTTGGGTCACAGAAAATAGCTAACCAACAAATTGGGTGGTTAAAGTTTATGTAGAATAACGAAATTTTTCTTGCTCAACTAGCCAACAATTCAGGATCAAACACAGACAAGAACTAACAAACCAGAAACAGTTGTGATTTGAAATACATATACAAACTTAATAAATATTTTAAAATCATTATTGACAGTAATGGCTAAAATTTGAGAATATGTGAAATATAAAGGGAAGTTTAAAAAATCTTGTTATAATATCTCTCAACTGTTCAAAATAATATTATTCAAAGCAGCTCTGTGAAAACCGGGTAAACCACAAAGAATCAGGCAAAAAAAAACAGGAAAATGGGAAAACCACTCATCCTTTTTCAAAGAAAAACTAACATCCTTTTTTAGCAAACATACCCTTGATTCCAATCACAACAGTGGTTTCAATATGTTAATGCTGAACTAAAAATAATGGACAAAGGGTTTAACTAGAAAATTTGGCATATTTTCATGCCCAAATTTAATAAGGAACCCTAGGAAATGTAATAATTATGTCGATATCCCTCTCACCTCCTTTTTTTAACTATTCTTGAATACAGTGGGTACTGCAGTAAATAGAATATGAGAAGAATTGCAGCAGTAGGAAGGACTTACAATGATAACAACACGAACAGAGAATAAGGAATTGATGAGGAGTGCTTAATTAGAATGAACAAAATAATTCAAATGAGAGCTGAATCAAATGATTATTAGCTCAGAAATCTGGTCATTAAGGAAAGAGAATGTGTAGATTGAATGCCTTAGAGGCAAAGGTGTGAAGCCAAAATGGACAGATAGAAATACAAAGGAAAATATGCTCCAAGTTTTCAGGTGAAATATGAAGAAGAAAGAATTTTTGGACAGTGTGGCAGAGAGGGATTAGGAAGAAGAAGGGAAATACGTACCTATCCTAATAATACAATAAGTAACCTATCCTCAGTATCATGGCAATAAACGCATATTATTATTATAACATATCTAGTTAAAAATCTGATATATGGGTAGATTAAAATATTAAATATTATTCTATTTATTAATTTATATGGTACCCTTTGGCTATAATGCCTTTTCTCTTGCATTCCAATTAAAACATTTCTGGGTTTAAACCCAGACAAGAACTAATAAACCACCAAAACATGTATTACAATATGTAGATTATAGTTTTAATATTAAAGTCTTTATTACTTTATATGGTACCCTTAGACTGTTTAATGGACTATAACAATGGTACAATACCATTATACTGAACTTAATATCAAAATTATGCAATACCTCCAACTCTCTGCTGTTCCAGTTGATTTTAAGAATATGCTTTTGTTATCTGATGACCTCAATTCAAAACGCTCCAGTTCACACATGGTGAGGCAGGGAGTTCTGATTGTAAGGGAGGTGAGGAACTTGTAAAAAAAATTTCTGCTGGATTGATCAAAGCAAAAGGATGCATCCCCCAACAAGAATTCGACTGTGACAACAGGACTTTTCTGGAAGAATCGGTCAAGCAAAACATATAATGGCAGAAGAAAAAAATGATGCCAGGTCACAAGTCCATGAAGGATAGGTTGACTCTCGAACTGTGTGCAAATGCGAGTGACGACCATAAGGTCAACCCATTGCTCATATACCACTCAGAAAACCCCAGAGCCTTCAAGATGCATAAGAGAGACACATTAAAAGAGGAGCATGTGGAGGGCAAACCCAAAGGTATGGGTCACCAGGATGTTTTTTTTGTGGACTGGGTTAACTTGGTCAAGTTCCGGAATTTGTTGAAAAGAAACACTAAAATGGTCACAACTGGTCGTGTGGCTCACCTAACTCATTTCAGAAACATTCTAAAAGTGAAAAAGAAACAAGCTCCTTGTAGAGGTTTCTATTGAAATTCCCAACAGATGGAAGCAGTGAAATCATGGCAAAAAAAAGAACTACTGAAGAAGAAAAAGTTGAGCAAAAGTCAGGAGAAAGGAAAAAAATCAATGCATATATACCATACGCCTTCACCAATATCTGGTTATTTCTTTAAATTATCTTTCATTTGGTTTTCTTTGTATACAATATTTTATTATTAGAAATATATTTCTCTAGTGTTGAAAACATTTAACAAAAAGAATTGGGATGTTATTTTGGTGGCTGGCACAAATTCATCACATTTCATTTAATTTTAATGGGGAAAATTTATTCCAGGATGCCTTACCAGCTGGGTAACAGAACAAATTAAACTTATATTCCAAGGAACCACTGTATTAGGTATCATCATCAAACCTCTTCATATACGAGAAATGCTGTTCTAAATCATGCAATACAATGTGTATAAATAGGGGTAATTAAAGTATGCATTTTGATTGTAACCAACATTTTTTAACATACTCATTGCTCATTTTCAGCATTTCTCCTATTTTTATGCACTGCGTTACGAGTCTTATGATTCCATGTCACACTTGAGTGTATCAGCAATAATAACACTTTTTTAAATGGACACATACAATTACCAATGGTACAAAATCATTGTAAAACGATCACTGGAAACAAGTCTTAAAAAGGAAAACTTACGAGCTAATGAATCCTGGGCATATCCCTTCATTAATATTCCACCAGGAGTTAACTCGCCCAAAACGTTTACAGCCGTCGCAGGGTTTATCAAATGTGTCTTGTGAGAATTCCAAGTCTCGATTTCTCGCTTGAACTGTTCTTGTGAGTAAGCTACTTCATCAGAAGTGACATCAATAGACGATCCAGGTAAAGGGCCATGCAAATACCTTTCAACTTTAGATAAGTTTAATCTCGAAGTAATCGTAGTCGTGGTTTCTTCAAGATCGTCATAAGTTATTTTCTCCCGTATTCTGAGCTAAAGGATTAAGGATTTAATTAATATCATAAATATAAAATTCACAGCTTATAGAGATATTACAAATTCTCACAAAAAGTACCTTCTTCTGCTGAATCAGCCTATCACTGTCATCTTCATGGGAACAGTTTCCATTTGTTTGACTAGTTGAATTTTCCAGGCTGCCAGGTGCACCACCATAGGTTGAATTCTTCTGGCATGCTTTCATAACCATGATCGAATGTTGATTAAATCTAATCAAAGTATGAAAGGTAACAATTACTGAGACATTAACAAAAAACGAAGGTAGTCACCATCGTATGTCTGAATTGAAAACAAACCTTTTGATCATGTTTTGGTGAACAATATTGCCGCTTTGACTATGTGCTGGTTTTTCAGAACTATTGCCATAACCTTCATCCAATGTGGTATCTTCAAATGAAGATAAGTCAACCAATGGGTCCCTGATTCCCGAGGATATGTCGCGCTTGATTTCTAAACGAGAGTATTTCAGTCAATTGATGACACATGAGAACAGCTAAAGAACATAACAGTAGCTTTAAATACCTTGGTCGTCCAGTTTTGCACATTCTGTGAATAGATCCTTGGTTCCCGCATGTATCCTATCCCTATGAAAATAATGAGACTGAAAAAATTTAGTCCAAAATTCTGACTCGGATAACTTATGAGGAACATATTCTAGATGTTTTTTCCTCACAGCCGGGTATGTTTTAAAGATTGACTCAATAATATCTGCCGTTAGATTGTACTTCAGACCATTACATCCATCGGTTTGTGGTTTAATGTCAGCCTGTGGAATAGATGCAGGGCACTTTTTATCCAATACTGTACATAATTATGAATACAAACATTCACCAAATAGTTATTTCACATTGTTTCAAAATTAAAATAATTCAAATTACCAGAAATGCTCCAGTTACACCTATTTCCTGTTTCTGGTTCTGTTTTTGCGCATACTGGCTGGCGTGCTGGGCCCAAAACTCCTCGGAAGAAATTACTTGAGTAATTACAAGGTCACGATACAGCTGAAGTAATTTGGGATTCTCGGAGAGTAGACTGAAAACCATAAGACAAATGGGATACATTAACTTAACCTGTAGATAACAGCCGTCAAGTTAACTGAAGTTTGGCGTTAGATCCATGTATTATCACCAATTTACAGATCTTTACCGATTTTTCTCTTCTAATTCCTTATTCACTTTCCTCTTAAACTTCGGAAGAAGCTGTTGCAGTAAATCCTTAACATCGTCTCTGTCTTTTATTTGGCTCTGTTGCCCCATCGGGTTGACAAAATGAAATGTTGAAGCAGTGCCATCATGTAAAACTACTTGGAGTTGAATCTTGGCTTTTCCATCAGGTGATATTTTCTGCACTGTAATTGACAATAACTATTAGATAGAATGAAGACCAAATGACTTAGTACTTAATGTAGTGTACCACCTTATTACATTTTATTTCCGTATACAAATGGCTAACGGAAACTGTGTCTCTGTTTTCCATAATCCATGCTAAACGTTCGTTCATAACATACAATGTGCCATCACTTTTCTTGAAACGCACATGGTTTATTTGCAAAAGGACGTCTTCTGAAGAGGTAGTCATTCCGTTTCCTTTACCCCTCCACGCGGAGGTTTTAACGAGAAACCTGAAAGTTGAAACGCAATTATTAATAAAATTATTCCTATAAAACACAATTGATAAAAAATATCAGTTTAAAAAGTAAACAATATTCGTAAGACTTAATCATATGCACTACACATTACTAACAGCATAATACATTATAAATATTGTACGGAAAAAGAATTAATGATCATGGATCACTAATTTTAATTTATTCGTTGGCTACCGTCGTTTATAGAAATTAATATTTGTCAATCACGATTAAGAATGCCAAACCTTGCATTACAAAATGGCAATGGATCAGAAGAATTAATGACCTCACACATTTCCCATCACTTTTTGTAAAATTAAGGACTTCCAGAGCATTATTTATTAATACATTCTAAACTGATGTATTTTTAGATAGTTTAAATGTGTTTTTGGAGAGCTTAAACAGCCTTTACCTAGTAATAACAAGATAATTTCTCCGGGACCGATGTTCGTCGTGACACGGTCGGCGGAGCCATGTGTGACACACATTACGAGTAGCGACATCTCGATCGACCAGCAGCCTTCTCTGGAATAGCACGCCAACTGCTCCCACACTCGTCGGATTCCGGTGATTCCACTTCCTCTGCTGCTTGAATCGCCCCGTTACCTTCATTTTGTTCAATTTTCTTTATTCCCGGAAGTCTCGTTTCCATGCTTACCATCACTCAAAAAGCGGTTTTGTTCAAGTAGCCATCAGTATTTGCAACACTACTGGAGAAATTTTGTAATTGATGAAGAGTTGTCATCGGATAATAAATTTTATCTTAGTTGTAAAATAGTCATACACTGACTCGTTTTACTACAATAATGGAAATAAGTACGTAAGAAAACTTATATTATATTGTCAAAGTTGGATGCTCTGCTTTAATTTCTTGTCGTTTTAAGCCATTTAGGTGTAGTTATCAACAAAATGTCCATGCCTTTGTGAAAATACAGTATCAATGAAAGAGTTTTGCTTTAAAAAATATGTTTATCAGAGTTTGCGATTTAGTTACTGTCTATATAATCATAAATTATAAAATTTGATGAATCTTTTCTTTTGGGTTAAACCAAGATAACTTTAGTGAGTTCATGGATGGCCAAGATTATAAGATAGGTGCTTATTCAAGTTGTTTAATTTTTAAAGCGGTGGAAGCCGAGCGAGTACTCGTTTAGTTGTCATAACTTATGCTGGTGGCCTCATGATATATTTTCGTTGTTATAAAATGTATATGGTGAGAATGAAGGACGAGCGAATACCTACTTAATAATAACTCATAATGTCATGAAATTGTATTTGGAAAGGATTCTTAAAAAATGTAATTTTAGTCAATACCCAGCTCAATCGTTTTTTTTTATATCTCTAGGACGGTTTCGAAAACTTTTTTCAGCAACTGAAAAAGTACTTTTAAGTAAACCCAGAAAATCTGTTTCGCAGGCGACACTCGTGATATTATTTACCTAACAATTTGAGTATCTGCCCGCATCCATCTCAAGGATGCCGAAGTGAATATTGCTGGTAACAAACTAATGGGGCCAGCAAGTGAACCATATTCTTTTATTTTCTGTACACCCAGTAATTCTATGTTGTATTTTGATGAATTCAATAAGTTGTTATCAAGTAAAATTAAATTTTAAGAATTTTCCAGTCTCTTGGTTAATCAAGTAATGTTCTTGCCACAAAAAACCGGAAAAATGGTTAAACAATATCAGTGTCAATACTTAGAATATTTCCACTAAGGATGTGGACATTTTCTAAGTATCGAAACTAACATCTTGTATCAATTAACTCTACCAACTGACGGCCTCCTCAGTTAATTTTATACAAAAATGGTTCCTTTTTACTTTTCCCATTAAATTTCCATTTTTAGATAGGTTGTTTTGCTTAGAATGCTTTTTTGGTAGCATTACTTTGCTAACATGTATTTTTTATGTAATTGGTGAGAGTTTATATGTGTTCTAGAACAAATATATCTGCTCCCATAATATAATGTTGAAATTCATTTCAATAATGGTTGATCGAGGGACCAGTTGTCTGGCACTTTTGAAATTAGTTTCACATGGTGATTTAATGTAGATTTTAAGATCGTAGAAATAAGTAGTTGAAACTCATTAATGTCTTTGCAATGCGTTGCATGCATAATTTTTTACTTTATTTTAATGGTATTATCAGAAAAAATTTTGTTCTATCATAAAATCGTATCCTTTACTTTTTCCAAGCACCTATTTACATCACGAACTCACTCAATGCACAGTATATTTATAGCTAGTATTGGGTTTGGGCACTTAGACACCATAATCTTTTAAGAGTAAGTTTACCATATTTGTGATATTGTGCTTTTGTATGTTAGCATACAAAAGCACAATATCAAGAAAAACTATTGAATTGGGGGATGTTGCTCTATGTATTTTATTGATATTACTTACTATCATTTATTTGTCATTGATCTTGAGGCAGCCATGCAAATTTTGTATTTGCCAATTCCATGAATAAACATGTTGAATAAATAAGCTGCAAGACCAAAATATGTTCCATACACTAACAATAGTCTAATGATAACAGCTGCAAATGAGGTATAATTGATGTATAATGTTCATGGATGCCCACAAAATATTTTCATGAAACCCGTCACCGTATGTATTTTTCATCTTACTAAAAGCATCCAAAATGGATGTCGATGAATATTATAATCATATGGGATAAAATAGCTACTTTGAAAGCCATATTTGGGATAAAACTTGTAATGATTGGAATTCCTGTACTGAAGCCAAGTTTTATATCTTTATTGAGTTTAGTGAATTATAATTATCATGCATTGTATATAACCCTGTATAAGTTCAATAATGAAATTTGGTCTTTGTGATTTAGATGCTATATCACAAGCTTTTTAAACTTACTTTATCGAAAAGAGGAGAAATAAATTCATATTTTTTTGAGGTAGGCTTCCTAAAGCCCAAAATGAAGTGAAGCATCAAATGCTTAATACCTACATTTTTAAGTCCAGGGAAATATATAATGGAATGATGGTGGAGGTGATGTTGTCTTACTTTATATTCTGCTCATCAATAGTCTGAAATCAATAAATTTGTTCTTACAAGCCAATACAGTGACACAAACACACTATGTCCTCTTTTTAGGAGAAGTTTTAATGGACTATATAAGCAAAGAGATTGTAAACCAATTCCAGTTAATGACCTTAGGTAATATCCCATCCTATTGTAACCATTACCTCAAGAGCAGCATAAATCTATCAGTAAATCATGATTGTGTATCCTTCCTTTAAGAACAGCATTATTGTATCAGCATAGCTATACCCATATATATCCTCCCCTTTAATGAAGAGCATTAAGTGGGACATATAATGGTTTAACCTCATATAATAAAGCATCCAAGATAAATAATTTTATGATGGCATAGTATTCTATTTTTTCTATATAAACAAAATACACGTGTCTACTTTGAAAAATGTTGTAAGCAGCAGTATCTCATAGTTCATCTTGAAACTTCCATTGTTAAGAAATGTGTACCAACAACAAAACCAACATTTTATCGATACTAATCTTATGAAGATTATACTCTTTTGAAACCGGTCACAGTAAAGAATATATTTTGTGGAACAGCATAGTGTTTTGTTTTACACATTTCCACCATGAAGGTGTTCCACCAAGTGATGCCTGCTATAATTGCTATCTCTGTGAAATGATGAGTACTTTACACCTTGCTCACAAAATTGTAGGCTTGCTCACTGAACTCTTAGGTGAACTTTAAGAGTTCTTAAAGCTCTTTTGAGTTTGGTACATCCAAACCTGCTATATGAAAGCAAATGCACTAGTGAGGAAACTGATGGAGCCTGTACCCCTAAATTTTCTTATCTACCTCATGCATGACTACACACCATATTAACCAGCTTTCCAACAATGGCAGGCATGTTTATGGCAATTTGAGCCCCTTCATGTGGCAATTCCTGATATTCAGGTATGGAGTCAAACCATGTTGAAGACTCAAAACATGCAATCCATTCAAGTAGCAAGCTCAGGATAATATTTACATGCAATTATGGAAAATGTGTATGTTGCTTAAATACAATTTATTCTGCATGTGTAACAATTTCAGGCATAGGACAAGGCATGCTATACAAGCTTATTTAAGCAATGCATAAAATGGTCCAACCAAATGGCATACATTTGGGCTGGTGTATTAAGCAACGTAAACCTTGGGTCTTTAACTTGCAGTTGGTATATTGTTTAAACACACGTATACATCCATTTTCCATGCTAGTCACTGTAAATGATATTCCTCTGAAGTTTTTTTATATAACCTATAATTATCAAAATGAAGGTATCAACATTCTTTAATTTTACTGGAAAATTACAGAAAGAGTATTGCATTGCATTTAAATAATGAGCTCTGCAGGAAAGAAAAATTATTCCTCCCATTTGCCAAGCATAAAGGTTATCAAAGTAATAAAAATAAGCACACAAAAATCAATTAATAAAGCCTACCAATTTTCCTAAATTAAACAAGTATTTTTGCGGGCCAAATTAGATTTTAAAAATCTTGATATAACTAAGAGCATGCAGGTATTTTCATGCAAATTTTTACTGTGAAAAATATCATTCTGGCCCTTACATATATCCTCGTTTTACAGGAAGTTATGACTCTAATATCAAACCCAAACTATTTAATCTCTGCAATCAAGAACACCATATTGTGCCTGGAATATTCCTGATTATAAACCGTAGGAGAAATATACAACACCATATAATAACAATTCTCTACAACAGGGATGGTGAACCTTTTGGCAAATGAGTGACAAAGATTATGTGTATACTCTTGACCTTCATGCCAACCCAACGAGTGAGATAGAGATATAGTTTATTTTTTGTGTATAGAGGCATAGGATGTTGTATAAAAGAATAAATTTAAAAAATAGTTTTCTCAATTATTTGTTTTAAAGCTTTAATATTTATTAGAGTCATGCATGAAAAATATAATGAGAAGAATGAAATATCATGGAAAAACTCTATCAGTCATAAATCATATTTTTTATGGTGTAAATAACATTACCATATAGTTATATAAAACAAAAAAGATAAATACCAATGAAAGTGTTGAATGATAATAAACATTAGGTCCAAATCTGTAACTCATCTCAATTTTAGCTACTATTTCCTATCATAAGTTCACCACCCACAGATTTTAAATAAGTTACTCTGTGTCTGCCTCAAAATGGTACAATCTGTCCATTCTTTCCAAAGATAAAGCCACCTTAGTAATCATACATGCTATAATTTCAGTAAACATATGCCATCAACATAATAACAGAATGATCTTCTATTTCATTGAACACCTGCATCTTGGCTTATATACATGCTATCGTGTATCAATATAGATATATAATATTTATTGCACAGTTTATGTAACTCCTGCATCTACCTTATTTATTTGTTGAATTTATTCAAGATTGTTTATGATGAAAAAAATATTCTTTTGTGTTTAATTAGTTAAAGGTACATTTCTAATCGGCAATATCAAATACTAATGAGTTACATTTAGATTAAAATTAATAATGCATGGTGTTCCATTTTCTTTCTGCCTCCATTCATGTCATCTAATATACCTATAATTTTCTTATTCCTGCTTTGCTTTCTCACTATTCTACCTTCTAACACTTTCTTCAATGTCTCATCACCTCTTAATATTTCTCCATAAGGAAATTTGCTGTAATAAATGTAACAGCATAAAATAAATGACAGGTATTAAAGGAACAAGTAAAAACATTGAAGTCACTACAGTGTCTTTAACATGAATCTCAAACACAACATTACACATAGGATCTTTCAATACTTTTGGAAATTGGTTGTAAAACTGGCAACCAAATATGTGCAGGTAGACCATTTGCATCTGTCTTGGTGCCTAGAAAAAGGAATGTGTAAATCCCCTGGTTGTCTTTAAGGTGACAACACTTGAAATAAGGATAAAAGTATGTATTAAAATTAATTTTAATAGAGATTCAATAAATATAAACCTGAAGCGTAAAATTTCAGTATGAATAAACAAGGAGCATAAAAGGTTTGCCACTAAGCAAAATATGTCTTGCTATTAAATATAAATGAAACTGATGTATAGAATTACTGTCCAGTTCCTGATGATGCCACGCTGTGGTGAAACCCGGGTCGTGAGTTTAAGAATAAAATTTGTGAAATTGCAGTGTATTTTCAATTTTTAAATTCAAGATTTATTGTTGTTAAATTATTTTCTTTTTTGAGTGATCATTTTCCTACTTGTTCGATTAAACTTTCTAATTCATAAAAATGGTATTGACAAGAGGAAGAGTTCTTAGGTTTCCGACTGGGTCCAGGGGTCATATATGAAAAATCCATCGGGTGAGTTTTCTTAGAATTGCTTCCCTTCACGTGTACATAACTGTCCGTTTCACTTAAAAGACTGACTAAAAATAAAAAAAGAATGCATTACATCATGGATATAAATTGAGAGTTACGACAAAAGTAAATACTGAATGCAAATTACAATTACAAGATTTTAAAAAAATTTAAGTTAAACTTGTGAACACCTAATTCATGTACACATTCTGTTTTTGACATAAAAAGATTGATTTACCTGAAAAAGAACATGCCAATATAAGATGTTAATTTCTTTTCCATAAGTGAGACTTGAAAGTCTGTGGGGGGGGGGGGGGCTTATAATCGGAGGGCAATATTCAGTCATTTACAGTCATTATTCATCATTCTCGTAACACAAAAGGCTCATCCCATGTTCACTTTTCAATGGTGAATTTCAATTTCACTCAATGCAACAATTGATCCACCTGGATTATAAGAATTAAGTGGAATGTATTTCTCCTGAAAAATTAAATTTTGCCCATGTCATTCATATATTCAATGGAGAGATCTCCTGATTAATGACAAGCCTCTCAGTATTTTTTAAAGTGCCTGTAAATGTCATGTCCAATAGGATTTGGTAGTTTTCAACTAGGCAACAGATATTATATGATATAATAAACAGTCAGTTTGATTTTGGAAGAGTTCACGGAGTATGCGAAATGAGTTCAGGTTTCACTTTGTGGAATTCCATTTTAATAGCGCACAAATAACTTGTACAATCAACTGGACGTACAGTGGATTGTACAAAGTTATTTTTATGCTTTATTTCGTGGAGTGTATCTCCATGAATATATATATATATATAGCAAAAGCCTTTTTGTCCTCTCCAATGACTCTCTTTACCGTAAAATTCTTATAAGGTAGCTTCATTACTAAGGTATAACAAGCCGAGCCAGTCAATTGGCAGTCCTTATTGGCAATAAAAACCAGAATATTTTACTTTATTCATCATGTAAAAAATTAAAATACATATTTAAATGTTGACTTTTCAGTGGGTTCCACAGGGTTCAGCTCTAGGACCCCATCTTTCTTTTCTATATCAATGACCTGCCATGTAGCTTAAGAATGATGATATGCCCATGTCACTAACCACTTCAATACTGCTCCTACAAAATGACTCAAGTGATGCTACACCAAGCTATTGGATATATAAACCAATGGAGTAGTAGAGGGTTAGGGTTGAACCTATGTCTATTTACTATCTAAATTCTTTGTCTAAACTAGCAACAAGTCTCATAATGACCTTGGACTCGGTTTAAAAGAAACTTAAAATTGTTACGCTTGATAACAACTCTACGGCTTCTACTCTTTTAAGGAATGTCAGCTCATTTCTTGATTCGTACATAAAAAGGTTTATTGGATAAATTCCATACTCAACAGGTTTACTGTCCTAATTTTTAACTGCAATGGTTGTATATTTCACCGGATTAGTCCTTTTTATCCATCTTATTTGTAAGGTCCATAGTTAAATGAGCAGATTAATTTATTACTTGATAAGCTGCAGTCTTTAAACCTTTTCTGTCGCAGAAATAATTAGGAATATATAGTTGAAGACCTTAGACCTCTGAAAACAATTCTAGCAGGTGCCAAATCCAGCATTTCCACAAGAAACATCTTCTGGATAAAAAAAACATCATAACAGCATCAGTTTTAGATTTATACCTGAATAATCTCAGATTTGGCTTAGTTACTTTTCCAGTTAGTTATAAGTAAAATTAGTGAACGAATTCCTTTATTAGTCGATTTCAAGAACTAATGAACTATGGCAATCGTTAAGATAATATACCAATTCCACCTAAGCCACTAATACATTTATATTACAAATAAAACGGTATCTTACTAACTGTTTGCAGTTTTATGGCTGTTTTAAAGACTATATGAACACGGGGTAAATGCAACACTATATATTCCTCATATATTTCGATATTGACATTTACGTTACCTGCTAAAACAGGTAAATAAATAAATGCTATTTTTATTGGAAACATTCACTGTTTCATATTTTATGTAAATTATCTTCACAACGGGAGACATTAATATGACTTAAGATAACTAACTTTAATTTGAAGAAGATCCTCCAAAATTTTCCACTCGAGATTTGCTTGAGTTGAACCATGGTCGAAAATATTTTTCAAAAACCCACTCTCGGCCAAACAAAGTCGACATACGCGAAGGGTTTTGAGGTAAAAACTAGATTCTAAATCCATCACAATTTTGGTATCTGCGGCCGGGATAAATTTAAATTCAAACGAAAATCCTCGGAGAAAGGAACCTAAAAGAATTCTCTTCAGTTTTCTCGCATGTTGACAATTAGGATTCTCCTTCGGGATCCGAATACTTCAACTCTGAAAGGTATCAAATAAAAATCGAAGTTTAAACAGAAAACTTTTAAAGAAATATTGTCAGGGTGGCGTGTATTTATAACTTTTTATACCATTTTACTGAGGTAAAGAGGAAGCCCACCCAGATGGAAAAACCGTTTAACATGGTTTCAAATTCAGGATTTAAAAATGGATGCCTCGTACCCTCTGCGCCATCTGTAGGTAGATAAAGCTAGTTTCACCGGTTTCACCATTGGCCGCTGGACCTCCGATATTCCGTCAACCGCAGGCCACTTAAACGGCTTAAGCCGTTTAAATATTACATTTAGTTGTATCGGTGTCTACCCGATGTAGACAAATTCTAGAACATTAAATCTCGAGCAAAACTGTTTTAGCTGCAATTGCGAACTTTTTAAATGTCCAGTAGTTTAAGCAATTGGCCAAGCTAATCAGCACTTGCACAATTCACAAGTTTTACGAAGAAGACCCTAAACATTTCCATAGTCTAAAGAATTTTGGCTCTGGAGTTGTTCTGCACGAAGTACGAGGTTGATTCCATAGAGTTATCATAATGCTGTGGTGATTACGCGCTGCGTAAAAGATGGCGCCACTCTTTATTAAAAAATGAATACCATGAAAATGTCGTTCATGGTTCTCGGCTGTGGTGAAAGTGGGATCGACTCAACAAATAAGCTGACTGACATGGACGACTTGTTCTCGGTCATTGAATCATGAGTCATTTGATTCACTAGGTGATTTTGGTAAGAATCATTTTGAACGAATAGATCATGAACGTCCCGTCACTAATTTTTACCAAAACTACTTTTTATATAATATACTCTACCGATATATACACTGTGCTTAAGGTTGGTTGGGTTAAACAAAAACATGAAAAACACTGGAATAAATTTGGTTACCAATTTGTCCTAATGAAATAAGAAGTAGAATTGCACATGGGAAAAATATGTTTCAGTAAAGCAGAATGGCGAAAATAATTGATATACTACTTAGGTACAGTCAAAAATACAATAGTTTAGACTGTAAGGTAGATATAGTTTTACAAAATGTTTTATTTGATCTGTGGTGTTTTATGTCGCGGAGACATGGATAGTGACTATCTATTGAATTGTTTTAGTCCGAACGGGCTTGAAGTAACTACAATCTAAATAAAATACGTTGATGGTCTTCCACAAAACACATTTGATAGGAACTCCTTACCAAATTGGAAGTGTTTCCAATGAAGGAAAACCAGATGCCGCTAGTAGTGAAAAACTCCTATGAGTTTCACGACTATTATTTGTTCGTATGATAATTTAGAGTAAAAAAATATAGATGAATTATATAGAATATTTGAAAAAGTACCAGAAAAGGAAATTATTTTTTGTGATTAATTAAAAAAACGGAAGTTAGATCTGATTGTTTTTTTATGGCGATTGCTTGATGGTGGGTGTGTGCAATATGTATCTATGGTTATCCTGTTTTGTTTGGACGGCTCCTGACCTTTGTGAAATTTTATGTGAACAAATTTCATGGAAATAAATACAATTCCTAAAACACCTACTAAATAAAATACGACTCCTACTAACCATCGTCAACGCTTTTCAACATGACTGCCCATGCTCAATTGAATTTAAAATTACTTCTTGTTTTGTCTAGAGGCAAATAGGTCTTGGCTCTCTATTAGATTTGATATATACATCGCAATTAAAATGATTGGCGCCTAAGCCAATGTAAACGCAAGTTAATATTATAAATAGATAACATACTAGACAGCTTAGCGGAAGAATAACAGTAGTCCCACTCATATAAGACTTGAAATTATTCTTCAATGGCTTGGGGCACGCTGTGTAGCTTTCATCGGCGCAGCGTCAGTGAGGAGTGGTTAGGAGCAAGGTGGCGTTAGTTGCTGTTGTTTGGATTGATGAGTATAGCATTCATAAATTTTGTTATTCGGCTTTGAAATTTAAATTTACCGTGCCGTGTTCTCGCCTTTGACTCTACATAATGCGTCGTCTGAGTAAAAATAAGAAAAGGGTTTCAGAAGTAAAACAGGCGAATGGTAATGAGACTGAAGCCCTGGTAGAAGAAAATTCATCTACAGGATCCAAGACGAGAAAAAGCAGATTAAATACGGTTACTGAAAGAACACCAAGCAAAAGATCTAAACGTGACTCTGATGAGCCGTTGTACAAAGAGGTAATTCTGGTTGTAAATTAGCACTTGTAACTATTGAAATGTTTCCCAAGGCGGCAAACAGCACAAGTAAATGAAAAGATAAATTTTTATTGTAGTATCAAAATATTGCCCGAATTCCTTTGTATCCAACATCTCAGTTTTATGAATTTATTTTTAATTCTATCTTTGAATTTTCATTGTACAAGTACAAATTATCCAAGTAATGCCTGCGCTGCTTCATTGTTTAGTTTTGTAATTGCTCGCACAGTTGTTAATCCTCCAAATCGTTCATTGATATTTTTTGGTAGGTCTTATGGACATATTCCCTGAAAACCTTGTTTCTAAGGACACGATTTGTTTTAACGTTTTACGGTAGTAACATATCTTTTTGTGCTTTACCGCACCGGTGGAGGTAAATATATTTGGTCAACCATTCATTTTTTTCAAACGATGTCCAAGAAAGTAGAAAAGCCATTTTTAAAAAGACAGTGAACCAGATGGACCCTCCTGCGGCATATTCGATAAATAACTGAAGTAATCTTATGTACGATTGGAGGATATGCCCGACAGGTTATATGGTAGGCATGTACAAACGAAAAATGAAGAGGGATGTTTAAGAAGACATTTATCTTCGATTAAGGGAGTTGCAACGCTGTAGAAAATTAAAACCTCGTTAGTTCTGATTAAGAAACAAGAGTCATAATGTCTTCTGGTATTATATTTGTAAGATTAAGTGTTAAAACAGGTATACTCTTCTTGAAGTCGCAGGCTGCCAATATGAGGTGAAACTAATCAACTGTAGTTCCTGTTTTGATAATAACTAACTTGTAAAAATTTTTCCTTTCTTGTAACAAAAACTGAGAAATATCATCAAGAATGTTGATTAAAAATTAATCTAACTCCAACAAATTATACTTGACCAGATTGACAAAGTGCTTGATTCAAGAACCCATTGGAAAAAATTGCAATACAAGGTCCGTTGGAGGAATTACCCAGAGACCGAGGATTCGTGGGAGTTTCCAGAGAATGTGGACCAGCAATTTATTGACGAATTTAAAAGGGAAAAAGAGAAAGAGGCGACCGATGATGACGAAGGTGGTGAGGATGTGACCACCCCCAAATCAAAGAATGATCCAGGTGAAGAGTCCGGGAAAAAACCGAGAAAGCCACGAACAAAATCTGGGAGGGAATATGAGGTAAGGCTTGTTTTCAATTGAAATTTTAATGGCCAGAACTTTGCATGTTACTCTAGGGATACTTAAGCATCTGGTGCAGCCAGTGTGAATTTTTTTTTTTCGTCTCCAGTTGAAATCCAGAATTTAAGTTCTCAGGACTTGTGGAGTTTTTAAGCTACATACACACCGCAGTATTTGGGCATACTTGTGCTGAATGAGTTTAATCCTCTTTTTAAAAAAAGGAGGAATTATTTTATTAGGAAAGGATATGCAGTTTCACGTGAAATTCTATTTTTGTGGGGCATGAATCAAGTTGATCTTTTTAATAGCTGCACCTTAAATGTATCTCTTATGTCAGCTATCTTAATAATTATATTGCATATTGTATCGGTAAACTTATGTTTGGTGGCGAAAAGTATCCATCTACCAGTGACATTTTACAGTACTGTTTAATGCTGTACTCAGGTGTTTTATCATTGTGGAAGCAAGGACTGAATGATGGTAAATTATCCAAGACTGGGGCAGACATTGACATGATGAGATGTATAGCTTGGGTTGCTTCACAGCGAAATTGCTTTTGTGATATATATTACGGTCTGAAGACTGGAGAAGTAAGAGACTGAATAAACTTAGGGGAATCATTGGTTTTTCAATGTATGGTAACTCTTTCAAAAAAATCATGCTCATAAACTCGTGCATGATCTCGTTGGAAACGATATCTCATAGCATGACAGAATCTAGCAATTAAAATTTGCCTTATGCTCGGTGCATGATGTCATGCACGTGCCTGTGGTAGCAAAGATCTTATACCGCCACCTGTCTGTAGCTGCCATTTTGACAATGATGCTTAAATAAAATACTACTCTCCACTTCTAGATTTCCGATTATTTGTCTACCAGGGCTCGATTAAATGATTGAATACAACACATTTTATAATTTATAATTAACATTATAATACTTGAACGCAACACTTTATAATATGATTCATGATTGCATACTTGTCACAGTACTATGCATTAACTTATTGTACTAAGATTTTTTAGCTTCAAAGTGGTATCTCCACATTTCCCATAACAAACATGGCCAACGAGAAAAAATTGGAACATGTTCTATTTTTGCTGTGCATGATCCCATCATTTTGGGAGATAATGTTTCCAATGAGAACATGCACTGGTTGTGAGGTGGCCTTTACAGACTATGTACATGTACTGCCAAGATGTTTACAATGTTAATTATTTCGATATTGTAAATCATCATTCATTTCAAATATGTAGCATTAGAATATGATATTTTAGCATGTATCTTACCATTGCTCTTGTATTTTCCAACATTTACTCAGTTCAGTTGTTTTTCTGCCCCATCGGAAGGTTTTTCTTGTGGCTGTATCCTCTGCTCCGCTCTTTTTCTCGACCAGTCTCTTTGTATACTCATCCGTTCCTCTACTCTTACATATCCTATCCAGTGTTCACTTTCTCTTCCTTGTCTGCTTTCCTTCCACCGTCCCTTCAAACCCAGTTACCAACAATAGTGCCTCAGTTAGTGTCCAATCCAGTTCTTCCTCCTTCTTATCTTTGCCTTTGCCAGACCCCGTATCTTCCCCTGTTCCCCTCAACACTTCCTCATTCACCAATTTGTCTTTCCAGCTCACTCCTTCCATCCTTCTCCATACCCACATCTCCTGGGCCTCCAGTCTTCTCACAAACTCCTCCTTTATTTCCCAAGTCCCTGATCAGTGCAGAGCCACACTCCATGTAGTATAACACTTAGATAGCCCATTCCTCATTTCCTTATTTAACTCTCAAGATTACCAAGGGGAGTAACTTGGTCCCCAACTTGGTTAACCTGGTGGGTAGGGTGCTCGCCGGCTATCCCAAAGGTTGCGGGTTCGAGTGACCACCCAGGGCATGAGTGTCACAGTTGTCCAATAGGGTTTTTTCTTAGATTTGAAGAGGTGCAAAATGACCATAGCCGTCGAAGCACCCAATAAACAAAAATACTACTACATTTTATACAGTTTGGTTTTATAAAACACTGACAATTCAGGTCCCTATGTGTCATGTAAAAATCATGTAAATAATGTCATTAAACATTTATTATGCATTTTTGTAACACCATATTTACCTTAAAATAAACTGAGGATTTTTACAAAATTTAGCCTCAGAAAAATGTGGCGTCGTCTTACAATTGAGTCATCTCTTAATTGGCATGTTGTATTGGTGAAGGTTATTCAGGCGTCCCATTAGGCCACAGTCTGCATTTCCTCTGACGTTTTTCCGAGTTCATGGATTTCTACATAATACCCTGAAAGGAAGGGAGTGTGGCAGGGGGTGAAATCATCAACATTCCCACATTCAAATGTTAGAAATGATTCATCACGAAAGAAATCACTTACATGCAATTTTCAATTCATGCTGACCTGGGGTCAGCCTGGTGGGTAGCATGATAAAAGCATAACCAAAAGGTCGTGGGTTCGAGTCCTGCCCAGTGCATGGGTGTTATGTTTGTCCAATAGGGTTTCATCTATGATTTGAAGAGGTGCGAAGTGACCTTAGCCGTCAAAGCACCCTATAATCAAACGCTGCTACTAACTTGGTTGCTCCATTTATTTAATTTAATAAAAAGTATGGCATACTCAGTAGACCCTTTATTTAATGTTTGTATGATTCTTATTACATCTATATTTGATGTTGAACATTTATTTTTGGTGCAAAAAATATTTTGTTTAAATAATATGTAACAAATTTTTAAATCAATGAAGAACAATTACTATGAAGCATAACATCCTCCAAGAAAAAATTGAGAGGTTATGCGATTAAAAATGTTACTTGGGGTAATTTTGTTACCCCACCCCCCTTGGTAGTCCAGGTTACCACACCCCCTAAGGATTAAAGGGTTCACAGAGTAGCCTTCTTTTCCTTTTGAAATTCCTCTTTTGGCATTAATATCCTCCTTATCTCTATTGAACAAGACATATCCTTTTACTCCCAAGGTACTTGAATCTCTCCACTTGTTCAATGCATTCCTCTTCCAGTCTGATTTTAATTCTCTATCCTACAAATTCGCCACCACTACACTGAGAAATTCGAGAAAACAGCGCTGGACTCGTATGACAAAAAACCAACCCTTTGGCTTAGATACGTGGACGACGTTCGTTATCTGGCTGCATGGCCAGAACTAAAGAAATTTCACCATCTAAATTCCCAACACCAGGCGATACAGTTAACCATGGAGACGGCGGACAATCAACTACCTTTCATGTATGTCTTGTTGAAGAAGAGGAGCGACTGGAATCTTGGCCACACAGTATACAGAAAAAAACCCACACAGACCGTTATTTGAATGCTTCCTCGTATCACCATCATTTGTAGAAAGTTTCGCTGGTGGCCACAATAGTGCATCGAACCTACTGCTTATCAGACCCCAACTCACTAGCCGGAGAGAAAGCCTGCCTAATGACAGCTCTACAACTGAACGGATACAAGAGCGAACTGGTCCTGAAAAGGACCGAAAGGGAGGAGAGATGCAGAAAGCAGACGACCAAAGAACCGGAAGAACTGAATCCCAAAGCTCTTGCCAACATCCCCTTCATCACAGGACTCACTGAAAAGATTACCAGGGTCCTGAGGAATCACAGCATTGACATGCGATACCACTGCATAACAAAGATAGCTGACCAGCTGACAAGGACCCAAGTTCCCGCACGGTGTACAAGAAGGAGTATACCGAGTACCATGCTCCTGTGGGAAGTCCTATA
>WURS02000017.1:4549259-4595346 GCA_011762765.2 Rhinocypha anisoptera | reverse complement strand
TTAAGAATAAAATTTGTGAAATTGCAGTGTATTTTCAATTTTTAAATTCAAGATGAAAGAATTTCACAGAGTTAATCTTGAAGCTATCGCTGATACTATCCAGTAGGTTTGCTAAATGATGAAGAATAAGATTGAGCGCAGAAGAGAAGAAAGAATTGTGGATGTAGTATTTAGAGGAGTTGTATGATACTCTCAAGAACCTTGAATGGTGGTGTTGGTGGATGAACTGGCATGTAATGAGGATAATTAAGAACCAAGGATAAAAAAATGTAGGCAATTCAATCTCAGGCTAGAAAAAGCAGTAGGCTGTGATAAAATACCTTCTGAAGCCCTGAAAGCCTTAGGGTAAAGCATAGTTAGAGTAACCTAGAGTTAGGATAGCTCTGGAATTTGCCCAAAAGAACTCCATAAGATCATAATGGTCCCCTTGACAGAGAATGTTAAGATTTGAGGACAATGTGTGTGCCATATTCAAAAGGTAGTGAAAGACTCACACTGAGAAGTATAGAAAAGAAAATAGAGGATAACTTAAAGACCAGTTTGGTTTAAAAAAAGGAAGAGGGACTAGAAAGACAATAGGATTTTATAATACTATTCATTTTCTTCTTTTGTCTTTTTGGGATTAGGCACTTCTACCTGTTCCAATCTCATCAACATACCCTATGTCTTCCTGTGCTTATTCTTCCATATGACATTACCTTCTTTAGTATTCTCTTGGGCAATTTGTGTATCACATAGTCCCTCCACTTTTATTTATAATGCATTGCTAAATGTGTCCTTCACTGAGTTATTGTCTTATGCCATCATTCTTTATATTATTTAGTTTTGTGTAACCCTTCACCAAACTAAGAAATTTCATCCCTGATGTCTCAATTATTCCCTCTCTTGTTTTTCTTGGTACTCATGATTTGGACCCATACAATAAAATTTCCACTGCCATCATGCTATAGAATTTAATGTTTCTCTTGTGGTATTCCCTTTTATTGTGTATCTCATGGTATCACAAATTCTTTGATAGCTTAAGTTAAGAGTTACAGGCAAGACGTGGTGGAAGGAATCCATAACGATAAATGAAGGTGAACTTTTCCACAAAAAATATACTTTAATGCGTACAATGTGCTTTTCGGCTTCTTAGCCATCCTCATTTAGTCTTGTACCTCAAGATGGCTAAGTAGCCAAAATTCACATTGTACACATTAAAGTATATTTTTGTGGAAAGGTGCTCCTTCATTTATCATTATCTTTGATAGCCATTAACCTTTTTATTTGTCTTTATCATCTTTGTGCATTAGATTTGATTATTTAATAATTAAAAAAATAATGTTTGAAGGTACTGTCTGATAGCACATTAAAAGAAAACAGGAATATATGTTTTGTTGATTAGGAGAAGATGTTTGATCTAGTGGACTGGAGTATATTTAGGTGTAAACCTTTGTCTCTCTCTCCTCCACTCCAGTGGAGGAGAGAGAGACAAAAGAGATGAAATTGGAAGAAGGGTTCAACAGTGATTTTTACATGTCTAGAGCGCTCTTCAACATGAACATGGGAATGCTACAAAAAAAGTGGCAAGTGAAAAGGCAGCAGGTAGAGGAAAGGTAACATCTATTAAGTGTGTTGAGGACCAAGTAATTTTGGCATAATTGGAAAAAGTGGTGAAAAGTCTTGTAAGGGTAGATGAAGAGTTTGGAATGAAGGTAGATTGGTCTTGGATGGAACAGAGAAGATTCAGAGGTTTTAGAAATGTGGAAATAGAGAAGGTGAAATGGACGGATAAGAAGAGATGAAGATATTGTAAGTAGGGTGGAAAAGGAGTGGATCTTGTTAAAGATCATATTGGAAAGGAAAAATATCTTGGTTGGGCCACATATGTACTATGGAGGTAATGCTTACAGAGGAGAATTATGGAGGGGAAGATAGATGGAGAAAGAGGAAGAAGAGTATTTGAGATATCAACTTGACTCAATTTTCATTTGATACTATTCATGTCTGTTTCAAATTGCTGAATATTATGTCACCAATCTTTTAGAAGCTTTAAATGTCCTAATTCTTTGATCATGCTACTAAATATGTAATGTAGGCATGAAATCGTAACCATCGATCTTATACATAATTGAATTTAATTTTTTTATAAAATAGAATTTTATATGTTATAATTTGAATATTGTTATATGCATTTGGTTTATGAATAAAATTTACCTTTAAAAATTAATTACTTACAACTATATGGCAAAGTGTCTTGGACTTGAGAGCAGCCCAGTGGGTGAAACATTTGGTCGTAAATGGTATACCTAGGCTCAAACCAAGATAAACCCTTATTTACCTTTGTATATCAAATAGATCCTTGGGTTGAAAGCTGTAGTTTGATATAGTGTACTTGTCCTTAAATATTGAACTCATTTTGAGTATTGAGTGAACTCCATCTGAAATTCATTCTGTGATCTTTTGCAGTGGACTTTGAGTATGTTGTTCAACCCAGGGCAAAAGAAAAAACACCATTTGGTTCAACTCAGGTTCGAGATGTGTCAGCACTTAGTTATAAGTTCAACCGACTTGCTGCTAAATATCAACCTGAAGTTTTCCCAAATATATCACCTGCTTCTTACTCTATTGACAAGGTTTGAAAAATGTGCAAGATATTCAATGAAATTCTCAATTTAAAATATTTAGTAGGGTTTGTCTAATTCCTTATAAAAAGGGGTAATAAAGGGATAAATTATAATGAATCCCTTTAACACACAGAAGTCCTACAAATTTAGAAAATGGATAATATTTGACATAGTACAAAATTTAGGCTGAAGTTGTAAGGATTCATTTTTTATATAATACTATCATTTGTAACTACATACCTATATTATATTTTATACTAAAATTAAAGAATTACAATTTTTGGTAACAATTTAATATGTTTTACTTGATCCATATAAATTAAATGTTTTTGGCTGAACACTGGGAATGTCATAAATATTTACCTATTTCTAAGATTGTTACAGAACTAGTCATTTATTAGCCATTAAATTTTCACCTTTTAGAATGATTGTGTGATGTGGACAGGGAGAAATTCAAGGGGCAACTTAAATATGATTCTCTTCTAATGATGTTTCAATGCTTTGCGTTTCTTAAGAAAGACTGCTAGCCTTTACACAACAATGGTATGGAGATAGGACTTCCCTGATTGGGCTGAAAATAAGACATTTTAATAGGCTCAATTTGGTTGTTAGTATTAACTCTAGTAGTCTTTCTTTCAAGCAGACTATCATTGAGTAATAAATAAAGGGGTTATCAATGGGTTAAGTTAGGCTTTTGGTGAGTCTCAGGTTAGATTTGCCCCATTAAATCTTAACTTAATTCCTCTTCAAATCTGGATACTTCCCACCACCAATCATTCTATCCAAAATCCCTATTCTCTTCCTACCACTACCTTGCTTACCTGACATACTACCTTCAACAACCCATTGCCCCTTCTATCCACCAGGTGAGAAGCTATACCCTTAGTACATTCATAAGAGATGAACATACTATAAAGTACTATAAAGAACATGAACTGTACTATAAAGGGTTGTAATGTTTTATAAGTATTTTTTATTTTCCCACTTATTGTAATATTTTCATTTCATTCCCAGTATTATTTATTGTATTAAACTATAATTTTAAGTTTGATTTACTTTCCAAGTCACTATACCAGCTGAGGAGAATCTCAATTCTCCATGTTATTTTGATTCTTTTACAGAATTGAAATGTAACAATGAGTGATTTATTGAAAACAGCACTAAAGTTTCACACAGTTTTTTAATTGATATAAATGAAGTCGACTACATCAGGCTTATCTCGATTTCAGGTGAAAAGTAGTCCAGGGCCAAAGATTTATGGTTCCTTGGCTCCACGCTTCAAAAGAATTATAAAAGATGGCCCAGCTCCAGGCAGTTATGATGTGGAACCAATTAAAAAACCTGTATCTAAATTTCAACCTCCATTTAACGTAAAAGCATCAAGAGATTTACCATCCAAAAAAATCAGTGTTCCAGGGTAAAATTATTTTCTGAGGAAATTTCTTATGTCCTCTTGCCTCTCCTCTTCTTATGTGCTCTTGCTCATATTTATTTCATTTACTATATAGTTTTTAGGCACCATTATTCATTCCTTGACAGATTTATGTTTCCCTTAAGGACTATTCTCTTTAAGCTTCCCCACCTCTTACCACCTACTCTTGACTTGTGCCCATATCTCCCTGTCCATGTGCTCTTGGCCTGACTTGTGCCCATATCTCCCTACCATGTTTCCTTTGCGTTATCAGTCTCTTACCTTGGTTTATTATTTGCCTCTTAGTATTTCCTTCATCCATATTCCTACTATACTTATCCTTTTCCATTTCCAATTCTCTGATTTTCCTTATCGTATCATCTGTAATACATGGCTTTTAATTATTTTATAGTTAACTCTTTTGAATAATTTTTCAGCAGCTCTTGTTATTCTCAGCTCTTATCAAGAACTTTCCATCTAAGTTCCTCTGTCCTACTTTGGTTATCCTAATTTAAAAGTGTATTCGCTATAATAATAATTTTTTGTTCGCTGATAGGTAAAAATTTTTTTACATAGCTTCAACAAAGATAATAACATTAAAATTAGGTCACCAACAACTCCATAAATTTGCACTGTAAAAGTATTCAACAGGTCATTCACAAAACATTTAAAAAATCATTAATACAGTAATAGGATTTGTTGAGTAGCAAAGTTGTAAGTTTTTCTTCAAAGCTATGGGTGAGGATTTTATATTTGTAGGTATCTTGTAAATTGGACCAATAGTATGGTAGGGACATATCAGCCATAGGGTATAGAGTACTGGTTGCTGTGGTTATCATTTTTGGAGTGTGTATCCTAATTGTGAAAATGTGAGTTAACAACAAAAAGATGGATTCTTATTGCTAAAAAGATACTGATTCCTGAGAATCCTTTAAAGCAGTGGCTACCATCCCCTTAGGGGTGGTGCTTTGGTCTCAGGTAGGTGATAAGAAACAAGAAAGTTACTATCGGGGGGCAATTGGGTATAGGTTTATGGAACAAAGGGGTGCAGTGGCTCAAAAAAGTTTGTAAAAAACTGCTTTTAAGCTTCTAAATTCCATTTCTAAAATTTTCTTACCTTTTTGAAATCTTCTTGGATTTCACATAACACTTCATTATGTCAGAGGCTGTATCTGCTCCCAGGAAAAATTTTGCAATTTATAACACTTTCTATATCATTGCCTAACCATTATGTACATAATATGTTATTTCATGGCATCTTCCAAGTGTATTTGCATCTCTCGTGCCACTTGAATCATGTTTTCATTAGTACCAAACTCCTTCCCTTGCACTACTCTGCTAATTTCTCTCCGTGGCCATTTATTTCCCCTAACCACATTCGCTTACTTCCTTTCCTTCTTTTCCTCACACTTAACAGCATTCCAGTTCCCCATCACTACAATATCCTTTTCCAGTATATTTTCAACCTCTTCCTCAAGCTGATCTTACACCTCATCTATTTCTTTCTCCTGATGACCACCCAAAGGCAAATGTACCTGATACCTACTCCATGCAGACACCTTAGATGCAAAACCTGTGGCCTCACCACATCTATTAACTAACAAAACCTCCTTTCTCTTCTAACCCTACCCTAATCTCTGTACACTTGACTTAAAATGATTAATTTTCTGCATAGTTCACTGATTCATGAGGCTTCATGGCCGTGTCTATAACACTTATCTTCTCATAACCCCTCATTGCCATCCACAGTACACAGATGAAATAACATGAATAAAATATAAATGTACAATCTTTTCTTATTCAATTAGATTGGGCACATACAATTTGAAGGATGATTTCATACATCATTTAAAGTACTACCAAAACTTTGGAAGCAGGAGAATTAAGGTTAAGGCACCAGATAAAATTGAAGATCTGCACAACAAATGCGGGGTTTGTGGTGCATTACCTATTGATTATGGTGAGGCATTTTGGCTTAACATGTCTAAAGAAAAGAATGAAGCTGAAGTAATATGTTGTGCCTGCATGAAAATAATGCAAAGGGATGCCTTCAACAATCTGAAGAAGATGTCTTTCCTGAGAAAATACAAAGTGAGTAGATGATTGATAATAACACATTGTTGAATAGGAATAGAGATGTAATAATGACAAATATATCATGAAAATATCAGTTGTAGATGTCAATAAGTTTATTTTAGTATTCAAAAATATTACATACATAAATATAGGTATAGAAATAATGTGATGATGTATGGAAAATTTCTAAGATGGTTATTATGAAGTTCCATTTTATCAATTACAATTGTGTTCACATATCACTAATATATCTCATTCTATAGCTTTTGGAAGATAGTGTTATAGTATTGGAGGATATTTACAACATGATGCATGTGGAACAATGTTATCCTGCTAAAAATGTTTACTATCAACGTAGTGAAAAAAATCACTATTTATAATTAGAAAACAATAATTAAGAAGTTACGGCTCTCGAAATAAATTTTCCCTCTGTGATTATAATCTTTCAGCTTAAATGTGAATGCCCATATTATGATTGGCACGCAGGTGTGCGAAATCATCGAGTGGTAAATTTATCTTTTAAAGTCCATAATCTACCAAAGGAGGCATGTTTTGAGCAACATCTACACATTGTTAAAGAAGATGGAAAAGATGAGTAAGAGAGATTTTACTTGATTTTCACCCTGCTTGTTTATCTTCCTAAGATATATTTATTTATTTAGAAGGATCCAAAACCAGCCAATTTCACCTTTACACAGGATTTATGACAATTCAATAAATAAAAAAAAACAAATAAGAGTTGCATATAAATGGTACAAGTAAACCAACATTACAAATAATATAAATTTAAAGTGAAAAAAACAACCAGCCATTAGTTTCATGAAATGATTATAATGATAATGTGCTAATTGTAGATTTGAATGAATTCCTCACAGGCAGAGATTTCTGCCTTCACCCTTACAGCACTGTATCTTACTAGTAAGGTCGTTCTTAAAGTAAGGTACAACCAAGAAGAATGAGGCAATATCGGTTTCAGGGGAGAGGGGATAAGGGAACGGATTGCGTTTGGGAGATGCTAGGTGAGGGCACTCTGATTCATAGGGATGTAAAATGTATAAGAGAACTTGATTGCAGGTTTTGTGAGAGATGGAGACAAAATTTGGGTAGGAGTTCCATGGACCAGAAGTAGCAACCATGATCCCATTGGGAAAATTTAAGTTCATCCACAGACTGGTCCCTCTTTAAAGGTTTAATACCTAACTCAGAGCATATATTGGTGTGAATTCAATGGTATTAGGCCCTTGTGGAATTTCACGATGAAGAGAAACAAAAACTTTGCAATTTCACAATATATTTATGATTATGATCACACAAAATACCACTCAGTTCATAGTCAAGTTTAAACTCCAGTAATTGGATGATTTCATGTCAATTATGAAGTTTGAGAAAACACACTGCAATTTCATAATGAAAGAATTCCACCAAGTAATGCCTGAAACCATATCTTATTTCCTGTCAATTGATAAGCTCTTCAACTACAGATTAGATTTTGTGTTTTGTCTAAGTTTAACCAAAAAAATATTAGCTTAGAGCCATTCATTGACTAATGATAGATAAATTATCTGCATCAGAAGAGTTATTTTATATGGAGGGTCATTGAGCATTATTACTAGCCCCAAGCAACTTCTTTTTGTTCACTCATCTAAAAATTGTGCTCAGAGGACAGAGATTTTCATCAAATGAAGAGGCAATCACCTTAGTGAACAATTATTCTGCAGAGAAAAACGCAGAGTACTTTTTGGATGGGTTACAGAGATGGGAACATCACTGGGAGAAGTGTGTAGAGTTACAAGGAGACTATGTTGAAAAAAAAATTTCAGAAAAAATGTCTTGATCTTTGTTGGGTCGGAAACTTTTCAGACCACCCTCGTAACCCCTAGGCTGAGGAATGCGTTAATCAATGTTTTGGTGTGCGACTGTAGAGAATACGTTCATATAGGTATGACCGCCACTTTCATATCCTCCCTAGACCCTCTCCAAATTTTATGGCCCTTCCTTTCCACAAAGGTTCGAATGGTCACACACTCTTATTGTTCTGGAATAGGGTGCCCCTTTGCAGTGCCGTTTATGTCAATTCTCGACCCTCTGGTGAGTTTGATGAATGCATTCCATCTGCCGAGTTTAGGGAAATTCTCTTCTTACCCACCCTCATCATTTCCATTAGTTGGCTCCTAGTTTCGGTTGAATACTGGTTATAAATGAAAATTTATGTACTGTTTGGTATCAAATTAATCATAAATTATAAAGGAAGATAAATATTGAGTTAATTTTTTTATATATTCCTTTATGAAATATTTTGAATATAGTCAATTGTATCTGCAATACCCCCCTTGGAGGGTAATGAGCTATGTGTTCAATAAGGGTCATCCTGGGTCCTATGTCGGAAATAGAAGGGAAGAATGCCGTGGCTACTTTTCTTCTGCACACAGTCGTTGTGGAAGAATGAGGTTGCTGCAGCTGAGGGGTTAAGAATAATAGGGTTCCTAAGACATCCTCGGGGAACTCTGAATTTGATGGTGAGGAAAGAGGACAATGAAGTTAATAACTTCCCGAGAATGGTGAGAGAGACTGGAGAAGTGATAACTCTACACCAGAAATACCATAATAATAAAGTTTTTTTTATAAAAAGTATAACTGATGAGATATACTGTCCAAGGCTCTGCTGAGGTCAAGGAGATGACACACAGGATTGATCTTTAAATGTGTTCAAGATATTATTATTGATGAATTAAATTAGTTCATCTAATCAAAGACATTTAAATGCTACTAGAGAATTGATATGCACCTCCCAGTTCAGTGAAGTATCAAGATACAATCCAGGAAATTTTTCTTTGAATATCTGGGTAATAAGATTGTCATTCAAATAAACCAGTAATTCATCATGTGATTTAAAAAAATATTTTAAAGCAGATGCTTGGGGACCTCTTAACATTCAACTTGAAAAACCAATGATACACCAGTTGTTTAGGACTTCTGAAACCTTATTGCAATATGCTAAATCGTTTTTCAATATTTGAGAAGAGACAATAGTGTTGGTTCATCTGCATAATTGTATAGGCACCCAAAACGTTCGAAAAAATACTAAGTCATTACAAATAACAAAAATAGAATGAATCAAAGAAAAGAATTATGGGAACTGCCCTGTTTTACCTGAGGGTGTAATGTGCACCAGTGAATGTAAAAGTGACTCACTAATGTCTATTGTATGGATAAGATTGATCTTAGCTGATGGATGCAGAACCATATACAATTTATTCTAAAGTGAATGCATGATTCACTCAATCAAATGCTTTTTTATGGTCAGGTAATTAAGTAATAAACACATATTAACAATGCATGCAGAATTTTTAAGATAGGCAAATGTTGGAAATGTCAAGGGAGAGGTTTAAGGGTTGGTGTTTGAAAAGTGGAGGAGGGGGGGGAGCAGATTTATTTTGGAAATTTCCAGGTCTCCAAGCTAATTTGTCAATCTCTTAATTATTTTGTGTTCGGAAAACCACCACCTTATTCTCTTAAGGGACAGTAAGTCACCAATATTATTACTTTTCAATTTCATTGACAGGTGCCTGTTAGGTTTATCCAGTAATTTGTTCCAATTACACATTGAATGCATGATATTAAAACAATATATAATAGCCATCAATTTCTGAAACTTTTTATTTTGAAGTCACTTATAGCTATAACCATACCCATTGTAAATATTTTCCATTTATTTGTAATGATGAGAACTTCAAATGCTTTTAAGTTTACATGTGATATAATCATACAGCATAACCGCCAATGGGATTAATGATAGCACTTTTCAATGCATAAAACTTTTTTTCTTCTGGTAAACATCCTGCTAAAAATTATAATTACGCTTAATGTTTTTAATTTTTTCTTGAACAATTTCAGTTCAGTAGAAGGGTTTACCCGTGAAGTTTTTGATGTGATTTATGAAAATGTTTTATCCACTGCACCAGCCGAAGAATTGGAAAAACCCCTCTGCAGTTAGTGAGTAAGAAACATATTTAATAGAGGAAATCCATTTAAATTTGCTTATTTCAGAGAGGCTTCAAGATGTTTTTAGGTTAAATGAATTGATTGACATCTTAGCCAAAGTGTTTATATGCTATAATGCTAAATTGTCCACTAGACCTATGTAACCAGAATCTCTATACATTTATAGGAAACAGCATTAATAATCCATGTAAAATGGTCCATAAGACCGAAAGAAGAACAAAGTGGAACAAGACAAAAATATACTATCCTATAATATTTTACCAGAAGAAAACAATTGAGTGTAAAAATTATGCTGTGAGATAGAAAATGTATTGGGCATAAAAGATCAAAGAAAGAGGAGATGAAAAAGATGAACTGTGAATGTAAAAAATATCATTCTCAAAATAAAACAAGTTGATGCCCTGTTTTATCCTTTATTTATGGGAGCAGAATGGTAATCCTCAATCCGTTTATAAATTTCTTACAGCTTGTTACATCCTTGAGATCTTGATCGAGAACTTTCAGTCTCTCAAAACCCTCCTTCCATCAACTAGACCCTCCTTCAAAACACCAAGATGGAAGGTACCATCAGCCATAGGTCTTATCGATTTCTTTGTGGAGGGTTTTACACTGTTATTGATAGTCAAAACGCTGGTCCATAGAGGCAACAAATTCAGCTGTTGAAATAGCCCTTTCATTAGAACACTCCAGCATTTATGCTACTTTTTGGAAGAAGACTCAACAGCAATATGCAACCTCCATCCTTTGAATAGTGCTGGGTTACATACAACTTGGATAAGTTCTGATGCCTGTTTTACCTTCCTCTTAGAATTATGCTGGAATCCTTTAAAATCCCTCTCCAACTTGTTTTTAAACCATGAAACTCATCATTTTTGAGTATGTTGTTTCTTGTAGCTTTAAAGAGCAATAATTATTTATCAAATATATTTTATGTCCATCAAGGTGAAAAATGCCTTGCCAGATGTGACATCTAATATCTTCTGGAGTTGAATGAAGTTTTCATGGTAAAATTAAGGCAGCGAACTTCCACAGATAAAAATTTATTATAAATTAGGTTTCGGTGTTACTCCACCATCATCAGACATACAAATGCAGCCAAAAGCCTCCTTAAATACAAATATATCAGCAAGGAGAGGGGTAGTTGGTGACTTTATGGAAGGCAGTGGGGGGAGAGAGGGTGGGTGTAGGTTAGGGGTCAGAAGGGTGGTCGATAAGGCATAACAACACAACAAGGAACAAAAACTCACAACAGACATAGGGGTGACCCTAGGTAAGGGGAACAGAAATTGCCAACGTTTGAAAAAGGCCTTTCACGTGGTCTGCTTCCAGCAAAGCCTTAACTGCTGCCTGGTCCATCATGTCGACATCAGTATGGATCAGCCAAGGATGGGGAAGGGAACACACAGGGGCAGTTAGGGAGAGGAGGGGGGAGCTGGAGTTGAATATTATGTCATTGAGGAATGAATTGTATTTGTCCTTTGCTCATTGTATGTATTCTATCTGCCCTAATGTATCCAATTTCCTATCTTTATTTTGTAGGTGAAGCACTTTGAAAGTAAAATCACACAAATGTTTCTCTTCTAACATATGTTGGGCCATGGCAGAATTGAATTTACCTAACTCAGAGCACTTGTTGTGCTCACCTATCCTGATGGTGAGGTTTCTTCTGGTCTGACCGATGTAAAAGGAGTTGCATTCACACGTCAGCTGGTACACCCCACTTTTTTTGGACTGCTCTATGGGGTATTTGTTATTAGAGAGGAGTTTAGTATAGGTTGAAGGGGTGTAGAAAGACACACGGAATTGGTCCTTAGGGATTTTGTTGGCTATATGGTAGGACACTCTGTTGACAAAGAGCCTCAAACACACACTGTTGAACCGCATATGTGTGCTCATGTTGCGGTGTGAACTGAAGAATGTGGTGAGGCCTGCTTCTTCTTCAACAGGTTATTCACGAGTTCCTTGCTATAGCCATTGTTTGCTTCGATGTATTTAATTGTAATGGTCTCTAGCTCACGGTCGATATTGGATTTGGCCCTATTTTGGATAAGGATAAGTCTATGGATTAAATAATAGAAGGCTGCTAATTTGTGTTATGGAATGGCACAAATCAAAGGGAATTATCTGGTCTGTGTAGGTTGGTTTCCTATGTATAGAGAAAATATGATTAGAATCCTGGAGCTCAATAGTCAAGGAAATTTAATCTGGCATTAACACTTTCTTCGATGGTGAACTGGATAGATGTGCACAGCATTGAGAAATTCAAGAAATTATCAAATTGCCTGCTTTAAAAAAAATCAATCAATTATAGTTCAACAACATCTGTTGACAATGGCAACAGATGTTGTCAATGAGTTTGTTGTTGGATTCCTTGGAGGCTTCTTCTATTTTATCCATAAAAATCTTCACTAGGAGATGTCCAGGCATATTCTCCAGTACCAAAAATAAAACCAATTGGTTTTTTTGAAAGCAGGCGTAAGCCTTTAGTCATGAGGGGTAAAGGAGAAGATGCATTAATGCTCCTCACACCAGTATTGCTACTGTCTACAAACCCTGTAATTCTATCACTACATCATGCTACAGAGATTCCTTACTCAGTTTAGATGCAGCAGGTAAGGTGAATATTTGGCTTGGGGCCTGGTAAGCTTTAGACTGTGGAATACTATGGACAAGGCTGTTACTTTGTCCACATCAGACCTCTAACCAAACTTGCTCTTGTTGGAAATATTCAAATTACTGGTGAGTAGAAATAGCAGCTGGTGACAATTCTTTTCTTATTTTTCTCATGATATTAGATGTTGCAGTACTATTTTGCAATTTATTGTACTGTTCGTGTAGTTTGCATACCATGGTATGGCATCTACTTAAACAGCTTGTGAATAATACTCTCCTGAGGGTAGCTCTGCCTTCTTGCATTACTTAAATTTATTTATATACCTGTGTGGAAATCAGTCATAAAGTATAAATATCCAGGTAAGCAAAATAATTCAGACTTATATTAAAGCTAAAAAATAATTTAAGTCTTTTTAGAGCTAATGATGCCACTGGAGCACAGGAAAAGTTCTGAAAATCCCTTTCCTTCTGAGAAAGAAACACCACCAGCCCCATGGTCACCACCTTGGACAATGAGGATATTAAAATTCATATTATTTGTCAATATAAATATATCCTTAATATTAATAAATCACATTAAAAATGAATGTAGAGAAAAATTATTGAATTAATAAAGAATTCTTCTCGCACTATAAGCATACAACGTTGTCTCATGTTGAATATGGAAAAAATATAATTTTATTTATGGAACAGGTAGGAGGCCCAACACCAATCCGAGGTCTGTTTTTCTTTAAACTGCAACATAGGTGAGTGACACCTACACCTATAAAATCGATATACGGGTAAAAACCAATTATTGGAAAATATGAAGCAAGTGGTGTCTGCAAAAAAGGAAAGTGTTCTTAGGTCACAAAAATGGCACATCATTTACTCTTTATACCCAACTAGCATTCCTCTCAGCCTGTTGTAAATCGTATCTTTTACTCACCAAGAAAAGGGGTGATAAAGTAATGCATTTCAGCATTAATGAACAAACAAATCCTGTCACCACACTTGGCTACAGTATTTAATCTAGTATGCTGAAATTAGCAACAGGTTAATGTCTTATTCTTTCCTACTTTTGATTAGTTCTTCACTTTCCTTCCTTCATTTTCCTTCCCTTGCATTCCGAGTTCATTGGCATGAGGTGGGTTTGGTCATAAAATCCATATTTTTGCACGGTTAGAAAACGAAGGAAAAATTTCTTTTCAATTACAATAACTCTTGCCAAAGTTTTCTTTTCTAGCATTTATATTAATATAAAATGTTTCCGAAAATCTCCATATAACCGCCAGATACGCAAATCGCACGTCTTCTGATTTCACCTCGAACTTCCGGAAAACGTATGTGCTTGCATTTTGGGAGGGGTACTACCTGTTAGCTTGTTTACAAAAATTGAGATTAAATTTCTATATTGCCTGCAGATTGCTGATGACACTTACTCATGTGAACATGTGCTATTAAGTGGAATAACTTCAGCGATGACTTAAAGTTTAGGCGTTCCTTTTTATGACTGTGAATGGACATCTCTAAGATGAAACTACCATGAATTTGTAACGCAACTTCACCGTAGTACTACTGTGAATTTTTTAACAGATAAGGGTTAGTCCAGCGAGAGGGATTTTTAATGTTGTGGTGTTGGTCTTGACGCAGGCGGAGCGGATTTAGAAATAAGACCAAGAAAAATTTTTGTCATCTTGCAACAATGGGTAAGAGCCTTAACAAATCTTTGGTTCATTTAGATGGTGTATATTTTTTATGTATGTTTAATGTTGCATCATTGTACAGTTTAAAACATTTGTAATAAAGACTCGGGTTACAGTCTTTCATATGGGTCTGGTTATCCGGAATTTTTGTGAAAGTTAGCTTCCGTGAAAAGTGAAAGGACAACTTTCAAGCTAGAATAATGACCACTTTAGGTTTTGAGAAAATACGGACAAAATGAGAAAATTTTGATGGTGGATTTTTACCAAATATGAATTTTACATATTTCTTAGAAAATTAATTTTCATGGGACTGGTTTTTACAAACTTCTTAGGGGGACTATTGTGTTTATTTTAGCTTTGCTATTGGAACTATCAAAATCCATCACCTACTTCGATTTCTAATTATATTGATTTGGAATTTGATCTTATAAAATCTGGATTTCGAATGTCCTAACAGTGAGATATATGTTGTCGAAGCGAAATCGAACAGGCAAGAACTGAGAGAAATATCACATTCACATGAACTCTATTCTGAAATACTTAAAAGTACATTAATAAGGATTCCAATTAATTTGATCATGCCCGTCTCGTTTGATTGGAGCGGGTTGTACCGTAATTCCGTTTTTCACCTCTATCTTATCTCTCTGTAGATAATTCTAGAGTTGGATGTTCGCTTGGCGAAAGCAAGGGAACTGAAGCTTCACAATTTTTGCCTTATTCTTATTTTCGAGAATCATGTTTCAAGACTAAAAGCTTAGCCAAGCGTTTAAGCCGAGGGAAGGAGCTGAGAAGGATCCGGTTACGTGCAAGGAACACCACTTTTCTTACCCCTTTGTTTCTTTGTCGTATTGTATTCTAAACCCTTCTTAAGTTCTTCCGAGCGTAGCATCTTCCTCCGCTCTTCGCCCTCATTCTGTGCTTACCGTTGCTTGTGCCATGACCCGTTCCACGAGAAGCTCTCGCGCTGTGCGGTGTGACGAACCTGCGGCGACGCCCCTGCGGGAGGGTGATGCGACCTCTCTGGATTATTCTCTTAATTCTTCGTCCGATTTACGTGGTGAGTTGCAGCCGTTGCAGCCCATTTGGATCCGATGGCCTGTGTAATAGCTCTTCGTCCAGTTTGACGACCCGAAGGAGAAAAGGCTGGGGCTGAGAGCACAAATATGACACAACCCTGCCCTCGAACAAGTTTGAATATCGACCCAAAGTGTCACTATTGAGCAGAAAATTTCATATCCAGCCTGTTATTGTATGTTATATATGTCATTATCATTATGACACCATGCACAGGACCCCAAATTTTAAGAGTAATGTACGGGATAATATCATCATCACCTTAGGGTGCTGTTTGCAGCTAATAAAAAGTATCACACTCTTCCCTGTTATCATGCAAAACTTCAAAGATCCCCCTTTTTTAGTTTAGCTTGAAAGTGGCGCTAAACATCTTTAAGCTCTGCTTACTTTCTGCCTCCTTTTGTTATTTCGAAAATGTGTTTTACCATCTTTTTTCTTTTTGATTATATCCTCTAATAGAATCTTCAACATACCATTTCCTTTCAATATTTCTCCAACCCATTTTCTCTTTACCTTGGACCTAACAACTTCCTCTTTACTCTTACCATGGCTAATACCCCTTCTTTTGCCTTCCTTTTGGTCTACTTTACTTTCACCATTCTTCTCTGCACCTATATTTCCTAGCCTTTCAATCGATACCCCAATTTCTCAATCCTTGAAAAGGAATCTTAGCATGATAATAAACTCATTAAAAATGAAAAGTAATATTAGAGATGTTGAAATATAATAGTAAAAACCTAATTGAAACGGATCTTAAGAGAGAAAATCCCTAGATATGGATCAAGGGTGCTGTTTAAGATATAATAATGGAGAATGGTAGGGTTAGGAACTACAGGGGTGTGAAGAGTTTGTTAGGGGACTGCTTGGTCTTTTCAAGAGCTGCTGCAAGCCAATCATTGGATTGATAACCTATGATGATGATGAAGTGCTTGTCATTGACACAAAATATTAACAAGAAATATTATAACCAAATAAAATGTGTTATAATCTCACTATTAAATAAAAAAGGGCCTCATTGAATAATAATTGTCTTCTATAATTTGAAAGAGACTGTTTTTGGCTCTACTTTGTGGAAATCCATGATTTTAAACCTTTAAATTATATAATCTTTGTATGTCTCAACAAAATGTGATCAACAGCTCCACTACTTCTGTACCCTTCTCTTCTGCTCTTACTCATGACCTTTTACTCCATTAATATTATTCCATCAACGTACAATTGCGAAATTGAATGTATATTGGGCTAACATAAGGGAATTTTATCCTAAGTGGGATTATTGTTGATCAGCAAGTGCATAAATAGTAAATGTATTTGAGCACATTTACGTTTACTTACACACTCTTGTGGTAGTATTTTTGTTTATAGGATGCTATGGTCATTTCGTACCTCTTCAAATCATATAAAAAACCCTATTAGACAAACATAACACCCCTGCCCTGGGCAGTACTCGAACCCATGGATTTTGGGTTAGCCAGCAAGCTCGCTACCCTCAGGATAACCTGGTCAGCCACACCCTCTTGAACACTAACCCAAATAGTTATTGGAAAATATTTAGCATATTTGAAAGTTCTTCCTATATTTTATTACTCATAATCTTATTTTATCTTGTGTAATTCTGAGAATTAGACAATGAATCCTTTATAGTTACATATTGGGAATGATCCAGTGCTTCATATAAATTTTACTATAATTTTAAATATTAGTCCATCACTTTTCATGCTTAAAAATAATTATCATCACTTGATGTATGTTTGAATTGTGGATACATCTCAAAATATGTGCCCCACTGTCAAACTAATAGAGATATATTTAGAGTACCTCAATCGAATATGCTCTCTTTTGTTTCAGGGTGCCAATGTCGAGATTTCATGGCAAGGATTCCATACGCAACACTGATTGCCACAATCATGTGCTGTGTTGGAGTGGGGGTCTTTTGTGGTACGATGTACCGTGGCTCTACACTAAGTATATTAATGTTTGATCAAGTTTTTCACCTCCGAGTAACATGGTAAGCCATTTAAATTATCGTGCCATCATCATTATAGGTTAGTGGTAAAAGAATTGTTTTGTTTTACCTCTCTCGACCTATTACGTACCAACCTCTTCATTCCATCTTTAACTTATGACAACCATTTATATCACTCTTTTCATAGATCTTCATTGTCCTTTATCTGCAGTTTTTCCCTTCAATGTTTCCTTTTGGTATGGTCTTCAACCCACGTATTCGCACTACTCTGATTAATTGTAAAATATGAAAATTTTTAGGGTATACTTAAAAGCTCTTATTTGAATTTATTATAATGAAAAATATCAGAAACATAAGTTTTGCAATATTAATATTTTCAGTTATTTTCTCCTCCTATTTGTTAGTTTTGTGTTCATAAACATTTTTTCTCTTTTGATGTTTATATGTTAATTACTGGAATAAAATATGCATTGAGGGAATGTGCATGCTATATAGTCGATAATTTCTAATTTGGCTGATTCCATATATTTTACTGTTTTTGTAAACAATGCAAATTGTGAACCTCTTATTTATTGTTCAGTTTTTGACAATATTTTTAAAAATTATTTGGTATTCACTGGCTTTTTTGTTTTTATTTTTCAGGTTGGAAGCAGTACAGCTTATCTTTGTTATTATTGGTGCAAGTATGGGTGCCCTAGGCTTAATGATTCTCTTTGTGGGTTGTTTAGCAACAGGGGCAACTCGATATAAAGTTTATAAAGCATGGAGAGCCAGAGTTGGAGGTCGTATATCTTGTGCAATTGTGAGTTGGTTTGAAGGTTTCGCTTGTATATATCTCTGAATAATTTCACAAAATTTCCAGTAAAAGGCATAAGTTCCTACTATCCATTCTGTCAAAATTCATGACTTATTAAATATTGCTAAAGTGTCATCTTAAGCATCTTTTCATATGGTTATTCATACTTTTATCTTTTGACGTTTGATCTTTGAGCATATGTCTTTAAGAAGTTGCTACATATTAGTTGTTGAATCTTATGAATTCTTTTTTTTTTTCTTTTGATTTTACTTTCTTATGTTCATTTTAGTAATGCATGTACATTTCTATAATTTGTTTCAATATTATTAATTGTTTCTTTTCTTTTGTAGTTCATGGGCATAACATATGTGTTGCAGCTTGCATGGCTTTTGATGCTCTGCTTTCTTGTAATTGTTACTCTCATCTACACCATATTTTGGAAAATGTGTTCCAGCGATAGGGTTCAACGAGATCATCAATGTATTGATTTTCAACAGTTTGGTAAGACATTTGCCCTAATTAATTATCCATTCCATCATGTGGATTTTGCCTCAGTGCTTCTTTGTGATTATATTTATAAATTAACACCCTGAAATTTGCATCACTCTAAAATACTCTGGGTGTAATGATGATGGCACAATATCTATTTGCAGAACTCACTTTTGTCTTCATTCAATGTACTCATAGATACTCAAATGTCATTTCATCATATCAAATATTTTACTATTACAAGTGCTTTAAAATGGTTTTTGTCTCCCTCTCTAAGAGCAATGCACTTGCCTCTATATTATTGGTCCATTTATTTGTGGATAATGGACTTGAATATTTTAAACCACTCAAAAGTCAAGGAAATTGGAAAAGAAAATCATATCAGGTAGAATTCCCTCATCATGAAAGGTTCGAAAGGAATCACTGAAGTTCCACACATTTTGCCATATAACAGCACCTGAAGATACTGTTATACTATGAAAACTGGTTGTGTTGAAACAAACTTTTTATGTGGAATTCCTGTGTTTCCTTTCAAATCTTTCATGTCAAGAAAATTTATAATAAAAGATTTTGCATCCTTGTTAACATGTAAAGGAATTTATAAATATTATAAAAGAGATTTTATTCCCTTTAAAAGGCATGTGTTGTTGAATAAAAGGAATTAGGATTCTTTATTAAATATATAAGATGGGGAATAGCCATTTGTAATTTATTATCTAAAATTATAAATGTTAATTGCTATTTCAATTTATTAATTATGCAAATTATAAATATAGAACCATTGTTGGAGATGTGATAATTTAAAATATTTCAATGCATAGCCTTATTATTCTGTAATTATGGCTTGACAAATTCATACACTTTGTTTTCCATATACAGTGGACACCTACTTTGCAGTGGGTTCACAATACAATGAGTTCACTTTAGAATGTGCCTTATCAAGAAGATCATTGGTCACTTTGTAATTGAAAACTCGCATTATGATTGCTCTTATTAGTAATTAATTATTCTGTAAATATTATATTGTTTAACTTATTTTTCCTCATAGTTTGTTACCAAAGTACATAGATTTACATACTTCTATCGCCTAAACTTATTTTACTGGAATCTTGGAACCTACTTACTGAACCAGTAAGTAGGTTCAATCAAAGTTGGTCCGATGTCTCATGTCAGGCTCTGCCACTCCTTGGGGCTAGTACACTCGATTTGTGGCTTCAATGCTACAAGCAACACATGCTTGTGCTCTGTGAGGCTCAATTACACCTGCAATGGCATACTGAAATCAAGTTCTTTTCATGATGCTCTCAGATTTCCATCATGTTTGTTGGCTTCAGTTAATAACAGTTTTGCCAGCATTCAGGTCGAAGGTGACTGTTGTCAACTGAAGCTAACAAACATGGTGAAAACCCAAGAGCCATGCAGAGCAGAGAAAAATTTGAACAAAGTTTATTATGAAGCAATATGCTCTTAATATTTATTATCCTTGACTGGGTGTAGTACCTTTAAATAGAAAATATTAGTGTCATTTGTTATCTACATAGATCATTAAAGATTCTGATTGAGTTTATAGCTGAATGCTGCTGAAATGTGACTAATTCCAATCATTCTTTCTGTTAGACTTCATGTTTCCAAGTGGAACGAGAGCTGATGACATGAAAGTCTGTGAAATGCAGGAAATAAAACTTTTCTGCAAAGATTATGTTGAAAAGGCTGAAGTGATGTTCATATTGGCTGCTGTAGCTTGCCTGCTTGTAATTCTTAGTCTTGTGAGTATACTCAGATTTATTTGGATATGTAACCAAATCAATCAACCCATAAGTTAATTATAATCAACTATTTTTCTGCCTGATCTACTGGAAAACAGGACATTTATTTGGGAATTTTCTCTGCTTGGAAAAACTAGATCCAGGAAATTTTTCAGTGACTGGTCAAAATCAGTTTTTCTTATTATTTGTTATTAAAAATGGCAATGCTGCTGTTATGCAATAAAATTAAAGACTACATATTTTGTCCATTTGAATGACTCCACAGTATCTTTCAAATAATATTTGACTATAAGGTTTAGTAAAATCAATCAATGTGTAATTTGTGTGGTTTTCCATAGCTGTAAAGAACAAATATTTCCAAAATAATCCTGCATTGATTTTTTCTTAATATAAAAATTTAAACTCCATTTAAATATATATTTTATATGGCAGGATTACTAATGAGTACACTATAAATATCCTTGTTTTTATATTTACTAGAACCTCTTAATATGACCTTACTCAACCGTATACATAATTTAATCAAAACAAATGAAGTGTTTACACCAATACAGTGGAAAATATAGAAATTAAATGATTAGTATAAAAAGTGAAATTTTAACAATTACTTTCAAATGACATGAGCAGATCACTGTATAGGTATATGCAGTGAGTCTTATGACATGGGAACATTAAAAACATAGGAATAATCTTATATAACCATTTACCTGCAACAGCTGGAGAATGCACAATTGTAAAATTTATTGTACCAATATATTATTATGCTCCTCTAAAATATGGCAATACATTAGAAGTCATCTCAAAATTTTATGTGCTGTACATTTTTTCACAGGTCCACTATTTGATGTGCTTGTCGGCTAATTACGCTCACATACGTGATCATGAGAAACTTCAGGAACTGCAAGAACTTCAATATCTACATGATCCAGACATGTCAACCCATTCAAAGGATCGCTTCTAGGATAAGGCCAAAGAAATTTTCAGTGGGGGAAGTAGTCGACATTTAGATGGAAGGTCATCTATAACATTGGATGAGCAAACGTAATGCTCACAGAAGCTGTAATGAGGAATTAAAATTAAAAACAAATCGTGAGTGCATAATAAATTATTTGAGATGTATTGGTTGGCTCGATAGTAAGAAGTTGATTTGTTGAGTTATTGAAGCTACTTCTAGTAGAATTTGTCTTAAATTACGATTAAAAAAATATATAAATTGCGAATCTCATGTATTTTCATATTTTCTAAAAATATTGGATCAGATGTTGATCCTGTTCTAAAAATAATACATTTATTTAGATTCAATATTTAACATTGGACAATTTTTAAAATTTGAGTATGAAGTTTGCTTTGGTTGAGAATTTCTGTAAAGGAGGATCTAGCTTTTCTCTTTGAAGATCACATTTGTATGCATTTGTTATTATTGGATTAGTCATGAAAATTGCCTTTTTGAAAAGTTGTTTAAAAAAAATACCCTAGAACTTTTCTTAATTCTGCATGATACATCCATTCATAAAAAAGTGCTAAATGAAATTAAAATAATAGTCATTGTGCCTTCCTGAATTAGTTACTTGAACCTAGCCCATTATATACCAAAAAGAGTAAAATTGTCCTTAATGATTTGCGTAATCTCTTTGGTCACAGCCATGAAGTACCAAACTATGTAGTTAATAAAATTGTGGTATCAAAATTTACCATTGGTAGAGAATAAAAGTACCAACTCTGCAGTTTCCACCTGAAGTTTTATTTAACATCATATATTCAACAACATATTTTTCATTTCATCACCAGGTCATGTAGCCCTGCTATGAAACCATAGCTTAAATAAACAATTTGAAATAAAAGTTCATGTGGAAACTGCAGAGTTGGTTCTTTTATCCACAGTACGATGGACTTTCTCTGCCTGAGACTTCGCAAAATATTAGTGGATTATATACTCATGCAGGATTAACTTAATTCAAGTATTTTCTTAAACATTGTGTTGTAATCAGAATTTGATCAAATAACTAAACATCGTTTCACCATTTCCTGAGCTTCAAACAGGAAAAAATGCCACTGGTGAATCCTTTTATTAATGCGCCCAAATATCACTCAAACTTGTTATAATTTACTACTCTTTAGTTGTTCAATATAAAAAATAATATGGGGAATTATCATAAATAATTTAGTCCACATTTTTTTTTGATTCCTAATTAACTGCAATTTAATTAGACTTTTGCTCAATGTCATCAAAGGTATTCTTTTAGTTAATTCATGAAATTACATCTTTGTAAGATTTTTAGGCAGCAAATTTATGACATATCTAATATAATTTCTGTAAAAATAAGTATTAGCGTGATATTGTATCATTTAATTCTGAGTGTGTAAACTGATTGTTTTTCTCTAAATATTTTTAAAATGTTAATTACATTTCTAATGTGAATTCAGTGACCATGGTTGATTTAACACCTCAAAACAATAGGTATTGCATTTCAAAAAATTGTATTATGGTACATTTTTGCATTAATTTGTTTGAAAAATAAAATAATATTTGGTGTTTGAGATATTTTATGTTGTGTCATACTAATGTAATGACATATTTTATGGTCACTGCCAAATGTATGAGCCAATATTTTGTCACATCTTAAGTTAATATTTACACTTCTGCTTAAATGACATATAGTCAGGCTTTTTTTTCATATTTTCAGAAGTAATATTAGTTGAAGACATGGATGTTAAAAAATGATATTTGTTTTAAAATGAATTTATATTATTGATAATATGTTTCCATTAACATAGTTTTTACTTTTAGGATGTATAATTACTTTTGATAATACCGTCCTAGATGTTAGTATTTACATGACTTACTATCTTAACAAATCTTTGAAATTGCATGTTATTATATTGCATCAATACTGTGAAAGCATTCAATTCTACCTTTCACTATTTTGAGCAAATCTTGATTATGGTTAACTTTTATGACTCAAGTGCCTTAATTGGGGTTAAAATGCAAATGCATCATCACAGCACTATAATCTGCCAAGTATTATCATGTTTGAATTATTGAATGTTGACCAGTATTCCTTGACAGATTAAAAATATTTAGTTCTCTCATTTCATTTATATTAGCCATGCACCAGCACAGTATCTATGGTGACTATCTCTCATCTGGGAATTTCTTTGGCATTCAGGATATATACACTGTACATAACTTTTTTTATCTGGCTTGACCAGGGAAAGTAGACTTTTTCTTAATGCAGAGGTATCAAATGTACTGTTGAATATTTTTATATTGATTTCAAAATATTTTATAGATATTATTTAGATAAAAGCTTTAGTATTGTGTAGTTTCTAATTGATAATTTTGTAGTTCCAAAACGTGGACATTTACCTTTTCATATAAAGTAGTCATCTCTAATGTTATGCTATCTGATCAACTATAGAGACCTAGTAATTTAAAGTTAGAAACTGAAAAATTACTGGCAGTCATAGAAAGCCGAAAATGCTCCTTGGGCACATAGATAGTTCAATAATATATTTGTCCTATGCTTGTACTGAACTTTGGTACTAATGACATAATAACAGAATTTTTATATGATATATATTTGAAGTCATTATTACAATCTTATTGTCAGGGTTTAGTAATTTCTTAAATTCATGTAGTTGTTGACTACATTTGATAAATGTAATTTATTTAAATACTGTAACAGCAGCATATCTTATGTTTTTGCTTTATTTTTTGAAATTGCATATCTAAGTCTATTTTTAGAAGAAGAATACAACCAGGTATTTGTTGTAAATGTAATTTCGCAATCTACAGAATATTATCGCTTGTGTATCTGTGGTAAATTAAATCATTTTTATAAATGTTTTTACAATTGTTTACATTGCAGTATAGATTAAATGTTATTTACATCTTCAGTGGTGTGATTTGTCCAAACTGTACGGTTGTCAATTTTTTTCAACTTAGGTGCTTAATGTTGACTATTTTTTCCTTGTTTTACTATTTATGACTTTTGTATTAAATTTTTTATGAAAGGGCTACTTTTGTCTTATTTAATGTCTTACAGTAATAATTTAACTCTAAACAGAATACATCACCTGGTAATTGGAAAACTTTGGTGCCTACCAATAAATGAACAAAAATTACTTACTGGAAGATTTATACATCTATGGTAATATTTTTCAGGTACAATAAAAGGAATATTTTAAGTGAATAACTACTGTGCTAGTCACAATAATAATTTGTAACTAGCAGGGTCACTTTATGGCACATAATTAATTTTTTATTTTTTGAATCTCCATACTAAAAGTACAGCAGAGTATGGGCAATGCTTTCTAGTCATTGGTATGGACATCAGGTAACTGCATGTACAGAGCCACTTAGTGGCTGCCTCCTGAAGCTTATGTGACTCCCTTGTTCATGTCAGTCGCTTGCAATGTTGTCCAAACTCTATGAACTTTGTTCTGAAGAGGATGATAAATTTATGCTAAATACACTTCCTACTATAAGGTAAAGAATTGTTTGTTTAACATGTTGTTTAATATGAGCAAATTTTTAATGTTTTGTGGGGTGACTTAGTGATAGTTTGACCAAGCCACATGGTCAAGTCATCCCACAAAAATTTAATTTTTTTTCGTCAATTTTCATTTTAGCAGTGCACAATAAAGTCAGAACATGATAGGGATTTAAAATCAGAAACTTTATACTTGTTCCTGCCAAAATGATTCAGATAAGCAACCAGCAATATGTTTTTTCTAACTTATTACTGGTGCCTACTGTCCGTAAATATCGTGTATTAATGAACTCAATGGTATTAAACTCAACTTCATGATGAAGAAAGACAACAGACCTTTATAAGTCCACAATATTTTATTTAAATTTCCTGTTTCATCGAAGTCAACATCTTCAGTCACAGGCATTGAATATATACCTACCTACATGAAACTGAGGGGAGTGAGGGTTTAGGTATAAGGGACATCCTGGATTGCTGAGAATGAGGTAAACACATTGTCATTAACCAGGAGACCATTAGCATACGTCTTCCTTAACTCTAACACATTCATTCTTTAGCCCTTGGTTCTAGACGGAGGATAGGGTGAGATTACTAGTGTTTCCTTCCTCCCACAATTATTTTGGAAAATATTTGCAGTTTTGAAGCACCACTGATGTTCCTCACATCTGAACTTGCAGGATCATCCTGTCTGCCCTATATAAATGGCATTTCCTGTATGACGTACCAGAAGATATTGACTTCAACATTATGTTGTTAAATATTGTGGACCTATAGTTTTGTTCTTTCTACAGCATGTATTAATCTTGTCATTTTAGACCACTCTTTGTCAGTTCTTCAATATAATATTCTTTGCTATTTTATCCAGTTCTTTAATTAAGTTCACCATATGCACTTCCTCTGTACATGTAATGGGTATGCGGTTACATATTTATATTATTATTGTTGCTTGCCTGATTGATATTTGCTACCAAAACCCCAAATGCCATGCCCATCATCAGTTTTGCATTTGAAGCAGTCAACAAAATTTTGTACATTGCTATGTATTTTCAATATGAATTAATTTAGAGAGTTAGCATCTAAAAATTTAATCACAAAAATATTTATGTAAGCTGATATAGAAATAAAGTGTTCATGGTGTGTCTTATGTGACTGATTACTCGGTCATCTTAAAAGATTACTCAATTTCATTCAGGTTGTATCTAAGCAGACAGAGAGATTAAATTGCATAAATACATGATCTTGGACTCTGTGCCCCATCTTACATGAAGGACACAAAAAACTTTTTATTATAATTAAAAATAAACATCCTTAACAAAAGCTATATATTTCTTATTGATGTACATGTAAATCATACATGCTTATAAAAATATTACGGAAACTATTCCATTTTATAATGTTTAATGTAATTTATTACAGGGATATACATTAATAACAGTCTATAATTTTTTACTTTGAAGTTGAATGAAAATAAAAAATGGCACATATGTACATTTTACTAAAAAAATAGGCCCTCACACTAGCCATTATTGTCAAAGTTCAGAATCAATTACTTTTCTAATCACAAGATGAACACAAAATAGCAACAAAAGACACTGTACAACACAAATTATTATTACGGACGGATTCAATATTAGCTTATTTACAAATCTATAATACAATACTGTAGCCACTGTTCTTCCTTTAAAAAATACTCAAGCACTCATCTTATACCACACGCCTTAGCCTTTCTTTCTTGTCCATTCATAAGATGATCAATAACTTTTGGCATGAGAGCCAGTTTCTCTCTTACATGCAGCGGTAATAAATCCTTCTGTTGATATAATACTGTCCTACCATCTTTTCCTGCATATTCTGTGGTGGCTTTGCTTGAGCTGATAGTGATCTGTGAACCATCTAGATAATTCACTATGAGATCTCCTGAGGGCAACTGCATGGAAAGAATTTTTTAGATAAATGATAAAAATATCTTTAGAACCAACTAATTAAATACACTTCAAAATCTCACCTGAGAGGCTTGACCAACATTGGGCACTGAGACTTGTCGTATAGGTTCCACTGTCTCAATATCATGTACAGCTTTCAAACGAGACTTGTACAATGATGTTCCATTTAAATAGGAGGGATTCACCAACATAGAATTCATAGAGGATGTTTCAAAAGACTGGAACTGGAATTTAAATGACATATGATTATATAAGGCAAAACAATAATAATCATCAAATGAACATGTATTAACAAAAACATACTGCAGCATTGGGTGGGGATAATGTGGTGCTATTGGATGGGACATTTTCCTTATCGCGAAAAACATTTTTATTTCTTGGCCTTCTCCCAACGATGACTGGGAAGCAGTGTTCTCCATCCAAACTTGTCAGATCAGATAAATTCTTCTCCAGAGCTATACAATGTTGGTAACACTGAAATCACACAAAAATTCAATAAAAATGTTACTACACTGAAATGGACATGCAAATGTATGTAAAAATGTCACTTTCATTTCATGTATAGATCACAGCTAGAGCTGAATATTATACTTAATTCTTTTGTTGCAATGAATTTCTTCTATATTCTAAGTTCTTTCCCCTAAATTGTCTAAAATATGCAACAAGCTACAAGTTCATACTTGGGTTAATTTATTTATAGATAAAAAATTCATTTTCCCTTAGATATTCAATCAGAATTGTACCCCAAATGAAATGTAATGACATTTTTAATAATCAGATTGTACATGAATCAAATCAAAATAATCAGCTATCTTATACTAATACATATTATTAATTTCTAAGTAAATCAAATTGGCATTACATATCTATCACAAACTCTGCAATAGAATGAAAAGTTTTGAGTTCGTGGGTACAGTTTGACTGTTGTAGTCACCATATAGGAATATTAATTTGGTATATCTGCATGCTGCAACAAGTGTTAAAAAGCTCAGTTCCAAGTTGGGTAATAACATCTCACTTTAATTTTAAACTAAGTTACAATATGTTAAGTGTGCACCAGCTTAGATAAGTAAATTTACTAGTTTACAACAAAATTGTTACCCCTTTTAACTATGTATAAATAAAAATAATAAAGGGATTCTACAGTTCTTGCCAGTCTAGGGCTACAACAAAATTACATTACCTGCTCAAAATGTCTCCATATTATGGTAACATCATCTGGGAGGCTTTTTTCCTGGCTTAACTTTGCTGAAACTGTTTTTCCGGAGGAGTCAATTACTTTGACTTCATCAGCTGACTTCACAATTTTGCCTCCTATAAATTTAAAACATCTTTGGTTTGGAGTAGCATTCAACATCTCATAGTTTGACAACTACATAGATATCATTCAAAGGGTAAAAACCACATTCTTCAACCCTAAGGTCAGTTTGATAGGTGGGGGTCAAGCTCACATGTAAACTAAGCCCAACAGCATGAGAAAATTCACACATCAGGTTGGGGGACCCAGTTCCTTTCCCTGTGCTTCCTATGGTCTCCTAAGAAGATGTGGTACCCAGAAAATCACAGAGCTTGGGCTTGGCTGGAGTTGTTCAGTCACCCATTCAGTAGCCAAGCATCCTACCTACTGGGCTACCATAACCTCACAAAGGATAACATATTTACCCAAATATAAGATGAGGATTTCTATTACTTATTTATTTATTATAAATATGGAGTGCACACTATTGATAATTTATGCATGAATTGTTCACCCAAGTCCATGAATTGTTGCGTGTGTTTTCACAACGACAGCAACCCCCAACATTCCCTACTATTATTGATTGCATGCGCACCACGTTTTATGTTTTAGATTTTACATTTATTTTCAAAACTATTACAATTCACAATAACAAATTTTCAGGAGAATCTATGGGGTTATGAATCTGTACGAGGATAATAGAAATTATTTCATACTTTTTAGTCATTTTAAAAATATGATTTTTAATTTAAAAAAATTGATATTATTATTTCATACATTTTAGTCCATTTCAAAAATGCCATTTTTAAAATTTTTATATAATTTTCCTACTAGAGCCCCATTTTCCGCAGCAAGAATATGATTTTCTTCCGGTGACACCGAGGAGGCATCGGAAATAAAATTATATTAGACTTTTTTAATGACCCCTTGACAGGCCTAAAAAGTTCACGCTTGGCTACTGCAGAAAAAAGTTGACCCCTGCAAGGCTTGAACCCACAACCCCCAGGACGGTAATCCCACATACTACTGCAGAGTGAGGGAGACATCTGTTTAGAATGGGGAATTTAGAATTTTTAGTACTGTGAACCCCTCAGCCATTCTTCCACCTTGCACGGAAATATATATGTATATCTTTATATATGCATGTGTGTTTGTATATATTATTGGGTGTGATTGCATTGTCATCCAGTTCTGAATTATATTTAAAGTCCTAAGTCTCTAGTTCATAGGGTAGTTAGTTTAAATCGATTCCCAACTTTCACCCGAACAGATAAACAATCAAACAGACAGACAAGAAAGTGAGTTAATAAGCGTGATAAAAAATAACCTGTAGATGGACATATTTGATACTTCTGCCACTCTTGAATGGTTGTTCCTGATCCTCTGAAAAATTGACGTCCCAGATGCATCATATGAAGTTTAGCATAACTTTTCAGCCAAAGTTAATGATTTCTAAGTATTAAGCTTGAATGAGGACATTGTCACATGAAGCACACCCAACAAAAGTTAAAAAAAAATGGGGTCAAGGAGAATCCATCTCTTATAGTCATTGCCTACAGTGTATTTTAATTATTTCCTCCTGCTCCCTCATTCCTACTTTGTAACCTTCCCACCTAGACCATCATTCTATCCTCAATAAATTCCCTGCTCAACCTCTTCCCATTTTGTATGTAAAGGCTGTGTGTTGAAAGCACAGCACAATTGATAATAAGATCCAAATGTCGGAATTCAATGTGGTAGAGAGCAAAATATATTAAAGATGATTTTGAATTATAAAAGTCAAAATTATTCAAGTTCCACCCTTGTATCATTATTGGTTGCGGTGTCTATTAACAAATAAAATTGTGATGACTATTTCCAATATAAGTCAACAGTTCCAATACCAACCTTCATAAAAGCACACCTCAAAGTCAGGATTTGGGAAGTTTTCCATTAACAAACACTTGGCTTTTTCACTATAGTAGGTGACTTTTGGCGTTTTTGCCTTCACCAAATTAATAAACCTTGAAGAAGAAAGAGAATTTATCAGTATACATTCCTCATGGAAATGATGGCATATTAATATAATAAAATATACCTTGCAGCATACAAGTACTTCCTCCAATGTTTCTGAGGAAGGCTTTCATAGCTAAAAATTGCATCAGTTCCCTGTTTTGGAAGATCTGGAGGGACACTTCCAAGCAAACATCCTTTACCACTGTTTGGATGATAGAGTATTACCTGTAATATTTAAAAAAACACAGTCATTTAGGTAGTTATTACCCCAGGGGAATAAATTTACTACTGATTAAGATGGTGTATCCTCATGTTTATTGGTAACATTTTATATAAAATAGTACTTAAAGCAAATAATAATATAAGCTTAAGCAAATAATATAATGAGAATGGAGATAGCAATTTTCCACTGTTAACAGTGGAGTTGTTTAGTTAACAGTTAATTAACAGTGGAAAATTGCTATCTCTATATCATTATAAAGGGGTATGTACTTGTGCAGGTTCAATCAACATGAAACCGTTAATGTGAACGTAATTGTATTTCTTGCGACCTCGAATAAACGGTTTTTACACGGTGCATGTGTTCTTGCAATTTTTTGGTGTGCATTGCGTGATTGTTTGTTTTTACAGCAGAACATTGTAACAATATTGTTTACAATTAATGGTCAGGTGGATTTTATGAGTTCCCATGGTTTTAATATTATATAGGAGAGATGTAGTAGAAACGCAATCGAAACACAGCAGGATCAAAATCCGAAAAAGGTGTTTAAAATGCCGAAAAATGAAATGTCATATTTAGCATAATTTTGCATTTTATGTCAGATACACTATGATATTTGTGCCACCAACAAGGCTTTTATTAGGTAAGTAAGAATATAACTTTGCGCATATAACTGTCAATGAGACTAGTATGCAGTAACTTGCATGGAAAAATAGAATCTAGGTACAGCTGTTCTAATCTGTTGCATCTTTTAGTTTTGTAAAATTATCGGCTCTTCGGAAAGTTAGTTAATTTGTGAATGTTTATTTAAAAATGTATTCAAAGTATTCCAGTTATTAAAAGTTAATTAAGATAAATTTTTTGTGACAAACTCTGAAACAATGTATAAAAAGTTATATTTTACGGATTTATGTGGAACAATTTGTAACAAGTTTTAGATGAAGATTTTAACTACAAGATTTGAAGAGAAATGCTGTACTTTTCGCACAAAGTACTTTTATAAATAAAATAAGCGTGTCAGGAAGTTTATACGCAAAATCCTATTAAAATAATGCCAACTTGAAGTAATTTCCTCAATCTCTGATAAGACTTACTTTAATTTAACAAAATAATTACTCGAGGTAGAGAAAAGGTAGAAGTTCAGGAGGAAAGGTGGTCAAAATTAAAAGTATATGTCAAAATATAACCACAGTAATCCTTCAAATTAACGAACAAGGATATTTCAGCTGTTTTATCAAACCACCACCAGCAGTCTGTCGATCAACCTTCGCAGTGGACTTCTGAGTGAGAATTGCGAGAATGCTTGCACCAGAATAGAACAAGTTCTATTTTCCCAAGCACGTCGCAAGTGTTCGCACAATTTTTCATGTTTGCATGTTGAATGTTGGAATGTGCAAGTGTTCGTGCATTAACCCATGCGAGTACATGCACCGTGTAAACATGGCTTAATGTCAGAATTCCACCACATTACGCCTGAAACCATGCAATTAGATAAAATAGCAAATTCTATAGAATTCCTTTGGCCATGCAAAGAAACTAAAATTAGTTAATCGATTGGCTTAATGAGATGGCAGATTCAAAGTTACCATGCTATTTTACATCTACTATCTTATAACTTTCCTTATTAATTATGGGCATTAATACCCAAATACTAAAACTAAACCCAAACTAAAATCCAAATCCAAAATTAAAAAAATCTTTTTAATGTCTTGAGGAAAGACTTCTTCAAGCACATTTTATTGGAAAGTTTTATCTTTTCTGATTATCTATCTCTTATGAAGTCATATTTTGTTTGTACGATATGAACATTTTACCCACATAATTCTTAAAAATGATACCTTTCTGCTACCATTGCCTACTGTAGGTTTACCTTATCCATTTTTTCTAATCACAGGAAATGTAAAACAAGTGTGGAAATACTTTTCTTCAAGGTATCAGATATTCCGTATGACATTGTATAATCTAACTGGGAAGAGCTACATAGGACAATCCAGTGTGTAAAACTTTCTGCTTTTTATTGATTTGAAAATGATTGAAAACTAAACCCAAATTGTTCCAGAGTTACATTTTATGGCCATAAATAACCATAAAATTAGTATGGTAAATCATTATGGAAATTTGTGAAAAATTTAGAAATTTTCCCATAAAAAATGCAAATAAAAAGGGTCTTATATGTGACTATAATTCTTACAAATAAGATATCTCTAGGAGAACTCAAAATATCATGTTAAAATCAATTCAATACAATAAATTCAATCCTCTTTTAATGTCTTTAAGTAGTGATGTAAAACAGGTTTTGGAAATAATAACAGAGTGAAAAAATAATAATTACAATTTAGAACTATTGTAACAGTGGGTAGTGTGTTTTGCTACTCAAAGGGGGACCTGTTGAAATCTTGTGGATACCAGATAATTAAAACTTGAGTGATTCCTTGGCAAAAGATCTTCCTGAGAAACCACAGGCAGCACAAGGAAAGTATATGGCTCCCCTTATTGCCCACATGTGTGAATTTTTACATGCCATTCAGATTATTACTAGGAGAACTCTATCCTCACCTATCAAACCAATCTTAAGAGTTGAATACTGTGATTAAGTGCAATTTTAAAAATTGATGCTGCATTTAAAACAAGGGTTGATGCCCAAATAAAAATGCAGAATCATATAATTAAAAGTTACAACATTTCTTATTAATTGCATGACAATTCTCAAAGATAAAATTTTTTCAAAAGGTAAATTTTGGTGAAATAACTTGTTATCCAAGGTAAAAAATCTACATTGATTAGTTAATGGTATCCCATCAGTCTACACGAGTCCTATTATATAAATAGATTCACTGCTCCCTAAGTAGTAGGTTACTGATTCACAAAGATGGGGGAAAGGATTATTATTACTTATGGTTGACTACATTTCAGTTACTTACGTCGTTTCACCATAATGATTTTGTGTTTTTCTCTAATGAAGGAAATAACATTGACAACTACAATTTTACATCCTTGGACAACACAAACTTTTAACTCCTCACTCTTTTCAGTCACCAACATGATTTTTTTGTCTGTACATGTTCATATCTGCATGCATTCAAAAGGGAGATTAAATATGGAATAAGGATATGGAGTATTACAACGACTTTACTACTAAATATACAAGCTCCAAATATTGAATCATGCTTTGTTCATTTCAAACTTTCTATTGATATTCAACACAACACTTAAAATTGTTCAAATTGTAAATGTCAACATGTTAAATTTGGAAATAATGACTGGTTGGTGAACTGAATTAAATTTCTTTTGAGAACATAATAAAGCTAATTAAGTTTTTACAAAGAAAAAATATAAAAATAAATTAACATCAATTTTAATCACCACTTCACCACAGGACAAGTTTAAATTAGAAACTTACTATTAGGTTCTCTTTTGAAAAATAAGTAAAAAGCATTTCAACTACTTACTCGCATTCCATCTGCTGAGATCCGGCAAACCTCCACTATCCTGTCTTCACCATTTCTCTTCTTCACAAATTCGATGCAAACTTCTCCAGAATCTAAAATGCTTAAGACTGCATTTTTAGTTCTGTGACGGGTGGGCTGCAAACGATATGTGCTCAGTGGGGAAATGAGACTATTTAGATGCCCACTTTGTACTGATTCTTCTTTAGCCTTGTTTTCGGCACAACTTCTCTTGTTTACACTTTCACTTATTTTAGTAAAGCTACAAAGTCTATCTTTAGGCTTGTCGCCATTTGTTGGAACTGAACCAGCGGAAGAGACAATGGGTTTGACCCCAGCACCATAGTTGCCAGCTGATGACAAGGCTGGATCTGGCCACTTGTGATGGAAATGTTCCGGAATCAATGGAATATTGAGTTGTTTATGCATACTGGAGTGTACGTTAGCATTCTGACAGGAACAAGCATGACTTGATTTCCATTTTGATTCACTCGCTTCGCAGTCTGATAGTCCTCGTTTTGCACTTGTCATTCTGCACGACAACAAGCCATCCGAATAACAAGTCCTAGCACAGCTATGAGCATAGGGCCTGATGTCAGCATTTTCACCATTAATTACATTGATGCTTTGCAAGCAACGAATTTGCTTTTGATATGAGCATCCCTGACAATTGGAATGACACACATGTCCTCTGGTCATTCCTGTAGGGTTACTTGAAATGCAACACCCAGACTCTTGTGAAGAATGGTGGCTATGTTGGGAACTTGCATGGTGATTTATCATACTCAAAATACCATGACAACTCACCATAAGGGGTTCATTTACACATGGCAAAGGGGTTTTTTCTTTCTGATTAATTGTTCCATCCAAACCAAAAGTAATTTCAGGATATTTCTGTGAGGTACAGGTTTCCTTAGATCTGAAAAAAATAGTTTTAATTGTTAACCTTACTGCACCAAAGGCAATTAAAGGCTTAATTTTGTGGAAATTTTTTGTGGTTTGATGGGCGAAATAGGTAAAACACTTGTAATTTCCATATAACTCTTGTCATCTTCAGGGTTCACTGAAGATGTCGAAAACAAGGCTGTGAAAATAACAAGTGCTTTCCATTTTGCCCCTACCTTACCACAGAGAAATGCACTGTGTAAACACAAACCCCTCATATGGAGCAGTATTTGCTGGGTGTTCAAACCTTTCCTCCTGGTGAAGTGGTGAAATATACATATTTGCTTCATGAAGAGAACCAATATGAACGTTGCCAAGTTGGTGAGAATACAAAGAGATGATTTTTTCCTGGTCCAGTTTGGCTGTGGACATGTTGCTTTTCAGACTTTCCTTTCCAGGATATGTGTCTGTTGACATTGTACACATTCCACTATCACCTTCACCTTGCATCATCCATTTCTGTAAAATATTATGTTCTTTAATTGTCATAGCAAAAGCTGTAAAGAAAAAATCAGACCAAAAAGAACACAAGTGAGTGATGATTACCTTTTGTAAGCATTCATAATTCTTCTGATTTTTTTTCATGAAGGGGTGATCCAAGATATTTCTTAATTTTATCCTTTCCTTAGGGTTTTTCTTAAGAAGCAAATCAATCAAATCCCTTGCCTCCACTGAGAGATGACTTGGTAGCTAAAAGAAATTTTATGTGAAATGTTTAATTACTACTGGAATCATCTAAAAAGTAATTACAAGTATTTGCCTGAGACAGAATGAAAAAAACGGTATTTTAAGAAGTGAATTCTTAAGACAGTGATTATTACCAGATAATTATCCATAACCACCCTTGTAAGAGTGCTCTTCACAGCATCTGTATCAAATGGTGGTCGGCCAACCAAAAGAGTGTACAGCATGCAACCTAAACCCCAAACATCAGCCTCCAAACCATGTGAACTTCTTGTGGCAACCTTCAAGAAAAAATAATTTTTCTTAGATCATCTACATGCATTTTTTGGGTTAAATATAGCAATATGAGTGCAGTTTACCTCAGGTGATATATAATTAGGAGTTCCACACATGGTCAAATGTTTTTCATCTGGTCTTGTGAGCTGTGTAGCTAAGCCAAAATCTGCTATTTTCTGAAACCAAAGGATATATCTCAAGTACAAACAACTTTTTTTTAAAAGGACAAAATCAAAATTTTGCAAGCATTTGCATGCTTTCCATCATTAAAAAATTTTTAAGGACTACTACATATTTACTTAATTATGATGATAATTAAAGTATTTTAATGTAGAAATATACATGGTAAAATGTTATTGTTATTACATTATGATGTGGGCATCTGCTTTTTTCATTTGTTTAAATTTTTCAATTAGGTCATTCCATCACTAGAGGGTTTTCGGGTTTCACCCGTGTTGAACACAGCAGCATGGATACAGCAGGACGACAGTTTTACAGTCATTCCAGTGAAACTGTTGTCCAGCAGAATGAACCAACGTGGATGAAACCTGAAAACCCTCAAGTCATCTTCTAATCACCAAGGAAGCCATTGCAGCAATTTCATGTCAAGTGGTCTGATTTCAGAGAATTGCCCTGAAGGAAATGAAGTTGTGTGCGAACGTTCACTTATATCACCAATGAACATTGGTAAGGTTTTGCATTTGCCAATGCAATTCTTGCTGAGATATAGAAATTTGTTTAACCCCATACCACACAACCTTCTATAGTATGACTCTTACATATATAACTGACAACATTCTGTTGAGAAAAACAAAACTAGGCCATTTTGCAAAACTTTTTGCATTTCATTTAACAAACAAAAATAATCTTCAAGATATTTCCATGTAGAAAATTTGGAGCAAAATTGGCTCAAAAAATACTATAAGCTTGGTCTTTTAATATCTCTGGGAGTAAAGGTATGATAAATGTGAAATTTTGTGCGTAATAACTTATCAATAAGTTTTTTGAAAGTATTATTCACTAAATGCTATCCATTAGTTGAAAAATTTAGTGTAAAAATAATAATTCTGCAAAAAACCCAAAAATAGGGCCATATTTACAAAAAACGTGGTAAAAAAGACCTACTGAAAACTCTTTTGAAACATTTTTATTTAAAAAAAAACCCGTTTCAAACCCCCTAAATAAGTAGACTTTTCATTGTAGGCAGTCCTAGAAATGGAGAGAAGGTTGAGGATGTTACTACAGCAATTTCACTTTTGTCAATTTTTTTCTTGCTTGTTTTATGTAGGCATGTTATTAGTATATTGATTTGCAAGTTATTTACAACCTTAACTATTACCCAAACAAATAATTACCATGTAACAACTTATACACATCATGGTATAAAACTTTCAATTGTTGTGAGCAAATTCTTCCACAGCCATAATGCTGCCCTCATCCCATATTCTATTTTTTTGCACTAAACCGATGAACTGAGCCTATAGTTTTCTTGGAGAAGCTGTTATGGGGTGCGTTTATCAGTACACAAGGTTATTCTATTACTAATGCAACAGAAATATAATAATAAAAGGTTTTTATTGGGACGGGATTGAGACTAAATAGTCTCTTCTTCCACCTAACCCCATCACTATTACCATTTACATGAAAATAATGTGGGAGCAAAAGAACAAAAAAAAGATAGAAATTGCACTAGTTAAGAACAGCGTAGAATGATATTTACAATTGTGTGGGAAAATCGTAAGAATAGATGGCTGTTATTGACGTAAAAACCCACTGCAGAAAAACAACCAGACAAGAAGGGGTGTGTGAAAAACCTGCAAAAACCTACTGATAGAATAGCTACTGTATGCACCAATGATTTGTGTAAATTATTATTATTTTGGATTAAAAGAGCAATGGTGAATAGAATATAGTCCATGTGCACATTCGTAGAATTAGAATTCATTTTATTAGAATTTATACATTCATTCACATATAAATATATACATAGTCACATATATATACACACACAAATATATACATATTCACATACATACACATACATGCACATATAAACACACACACATATATAATATTTGTACACATATATGCATGTGCAAGCATACATCATATACATACACAGTAACACAAATATGATAGAATGGAGGACCATACTACACATTAACTAATTATGTCTGGAAGAGTATTGGTTCAATCAAATTCTATGAACAAACAATAACAGCAGAAGGCATGGAATGAAGATATAATTATGTATAGCTATAAATACCTATGTAGCTACATTATGATAGCTCATATATTAACAAGCAAGTTTACAACAGCTAACTAAAAACAAAGTTGTAGTTGTAAATCAAGAGGATACAAGTAAAATTTTTTCATACTAACATGTAATTAAGCTAAAAGGCAATGGCCATTAAGGAAATAAAAAAAACTCACTATTTGCATATCCTTGGTCAGAAGTAAATTCGCCAATGTCATATCTCGATGTAGAATATTGTGTGAGTGCAAATATAGAAGGCCTTCTACTACTTGCCTTATCGTGTGGCATGCTAAAAGAAAATGAAACAATTACAAACAACAATACTTGAAAGGTCCTTCCTCAGGGACAACCTTCTTGATTTAGTGGAAGGGATTAAATTTACTCCATAAAATTGTAATTGCTGGCAATAATAATCACTTCTAGTAGTCATCCATTATGAATAAGCTTAAGGTTAGGACAAATGACATAGTCCATGAAGTGGCATTTTAAACTCAAAAGTATAAAAAAAAGGGAAGGAAGGAAGGAAATTACAAAAATGAAAGATATGAGCTATGACAGGAATAGAGAAAGCAAATTAATGTAGAATTACAAAAAAGTTTTGCAAAACACTGTATTTGGAGTTTACTGTTATAAGGAGCAGAAACATGGATGATGAGGAGAAGCAAGCGGAAATACTAGAAAGGATTTGAAAGGTGGCTATGTAGAAGAACGATGATGAAGAAGGGTCAAATACTCGTTAATGTAGGTGTTTGATGAGTCTCTTACCACGCTACATAACTTACAGAAGGAGAATGAAAAGTAAAAAATGAAAAGGTGCTGGAGAGAATAAAGATGAATGTTAAAGATTTATAAAAAAGTGGAAAGGGTACTGGATTAAACACATTCTAGCAAATGCTTGTTTGATGATATGATTAATAGAGGGCAGAGGTGAGGGATAGAGAAGAAGGGAAAATTTTATAGCAAACAGGACCAGACATCATGGGAGGGGCAGTACAATTGAAATGTCTGAAGACAGAATTAACCAAGAACAAAGAATTTATTCTTTATTGTCATGAAGACTAATATGGCCAACGGGTCAGGGAGCAAATAATAAGGCAAAAACCAGGGACAAAAGGTATATTTAGTAAACGAGCCTCGTGAACCTCACAGCAAGAGCATAAATACTATCGTATATTTATTCAAGTTTAAAGAGTTTTTAAAATAATTCCTGTAATACCATGTCCATAGATTGAAAAAATTGAGGGGATGCAGGAATGACATGATGTTCAGTGAAGGTTATCATTTACAAAAACGCAATACCGAAAATAAAATACAGATTAATCAGTAAAGCAAACTAATGAACACGCAAATTAAATATATCATCATATTAGAAATATTAAAAAAGTTGTATTTCAACAATACTTGTCATTGAGTCATAATTCTCTGGTACAATATGTCTGAATACCTAGAAATCAAATTTAATATCCAGTAAGCAGTTTTAAGTAGAATATTAAGCATAAGTTTTAAAAAATGCACGCTCATATTGAAAAAGAAACGGAAGTATCTTTCACTGCGAACACGGTGTGCATATTTAAGAAGCAAATGTTAATGTTTTAGGGGTTAATAATTGTTGGCATTATCCTTACCGTCTTCTTCACAAATAACTCTGTTGGTGTTTTTCAGGTACCTTTGTAGCTCCCCATTATGGCATAGTTCTAGCACGAGATACACATAATTTGAGTCCTCAAAAAATGTATACAATTCAAGAATTGCTGGATGCTTTAAACGAGAGTGTATAGCAACTTCTTGACGAACTCTTTCGACCATTCCAGCAGCTTTCATTAATTTTTTATCAATCTGAAAACCAAATTCCGAGAATTTACAAGTGGTACAATAATTTTGATTTCGAAAGATTTATTTTCTCCACTAACCATCTTAATTGCCACTTCCAATCCACTTTTGGAACATTTTGCCCGATAAACGCTTGCAAACCCTCCCTTACCAAGCAAATTAAGGACTTCATATTCCTGCGGGAAAAAAATGTTGTAAACACTACCAATCGTTCAGAAACATAAAACGTATTCCAATAACCAATTTTTAAGACAGACTTTCTGGTTCAAACTTAGTTGATCTCACCTCTATATTCTCACCAAAACTTGACTGATTTGAAGCCATTCTGAAGCTCAATTAAGGAATGCAAATTAAAAAAAAGTAATCCATGGCATATGGTAGCAACTTTTAAATTATTAATTATATCCAGAGGTGCATCTTAAAAACAAATTTTCCAAAATATTTCTATTACACGTGCTTCAAAATTAACAACAACGATATTTGAAGTTTACCGGTAAAATTTGTTATAATTGATATGATTGGTCTTAACATTTACAAATTACCCAATAAAAAACTTCGTTACAAAATTGCTGTCAAATATAGAGAAACTCGCTCCCAAGCTCCAGAATTGGAGAAAGGAGGCTTCTAGAACCGTAACGAGCCAGTCTCACATGTGCTCTGGAAAGTTCGTCCACTGGCCGGCGCATGATTGGTCTTGTGTGAAGCAAACTGAATAGCTGTGAATTCACTCGTTCGTATATACTTGTGTCGTGTGAACTGTTGTATAAGTGTTACAGTGGGATATTTTGCTGGAGATGGCCGCAATGTCTGTAATTGGTATAGATTTTGGAAACGAATCCTGTTATGTTGCTGTGGCTCGTGCTGGTGGCATCGAAACAATTGCCAATGATTACAGTCTCCGGGCCACACCGTAAGTATATCATTGCTACTAGATTCAATTTTAGATTGTGTTCATTTGCATTGCCTAGAATAATTTAGTTTCATCATCTTATTTCATGTACATTTCATTATCTGTTATCCGAGGCTGTAGTTACGCTGACCTAGTTAATATGTTTTTGTTGGTACCTGGAGGATAATGGTCAAGGCATCATGAAAAAACTGTGATTAAGTAATTGCTCTCATTTAGAAAGAAATCATCCTTTCATCTTATGTGAGATTTGTGACTTATTTTGATAGCGGGAATATTGTTCCAGAATGTTCTGTAGCCACCCGGCAAGCTTGACGTACCTGCACCGTACCTGTCCCCCTATTCGTTTTATTGTGTTAAAATTTCCAACGTATTGATTTCCTTTTAATGTTCAGTATTTCATATTTTCCCTTTTGGGTCTATTTGCATCACAAATAGGACATGTTACTAATGCGCTATATGAATGAGTTACTCTGACTGTCAACATTATGGTATCTTTTTGCATTCATTAATTGTAGAAATAACTTTAGTACAAGTGACCAGAATATATTTTATATATTTTTGTCACTTTAATACTGTAATTTATATTTCATAGGAACTGATTAAACTTTTGGAATTTTTGTTAGGGAGTAATAGGACTTGAAAAAATTAATTATTTTGAAAATATATCTATGTTTCTGATACTTTGTCATTTTAGACGCTGACTCATAATTTCCAGCGCTTCTGATTGAATTGTTGCATTTGTCTATAAGCCATAGTTTATTAGAGTAAGACGCCAGTGTTTATAGGTTCAAAACTGAACGATGGAGGCTCATTCCCTATGTCTGAGCCTATTTTACTTATAATTGATTTGTTTCTTACTTTTAAGAATATCCTGCCAATGGTAACGCCCATGCGATGCTCGTTTGTCAGTTTCGTAATGGAATTCTGCCAAATGTAGAATGGTCTAGTCTTCCCCCATAATTCCTTTCAAGAGGAGATGACTGTGATAATTTGCCTTATTTCTTTGACGGTTTGTTATTAATGCAGCCTAACATATGAACCCGAAGTGTCTGGTTCTTGACGTAAAATATATTCATTTAAATAGCTGGGAAGTAAGTTATAGTGGTAAACATGACTTCACCATGTTAGAAGCTTTGGAGATATCTTTTAAAAGCGTACCTGGATGCCTGGTTCAAATTTGGATTTGTGGAACAACTAATTATCTTGTAAATTATAGTATGTTGAAAATAAATGTATTGCCGTGGTTCTAATCAACATTATAGTTAATTGTATTAGTGATTAGAACGATTTATTAGCAGATTTTTATTGAAACATGAATTGCTTAGCACAGTTGCATATGGATTTAATTACATAATTTCTTCAGTCTTTATTCTATCCAACTTAATAAGTTCGAAGTCGCTTAGTGTTTTCACTGTTGTGAAGATAGTACAGATATAGCCATGGCATTTGTTGATTCCCAGCAATGGTGGTAAATTATTGAATTATTTGGCTAATTAGTGCAGGTTCAACGCAACCAAGTTGCTACATGAAGCATTTACTCATCCAGGTCACCGTGATGTCGTATGCGTCATTATTCACACGTGTGTGAATCACTGCAGAATCCTTAAAAAATGAGGATTATATTTTGAGAATCCTAATGATGTAACCAGGTACTGTCTTACGCCGCGTTGTAGTGATCGCCAGGGAATAGACCAAACGTGGTGCTGCTCGAGGTAGGATCAATATTTAGCACGACGTAAAACTGCCCTATTGATGTCGGTGACTCAAAATCTTTGGGGCAGGTGCACTGCTTGGTACAAAGCAGTAGTGGATTATGGGAGTGGGATGATAATAAGATATTCCTCCGTGTTGGTGTGGAAGTAGGCGGCCTTTGGCTGGACGTCGCTTGATATGCAGAATGGACGAGAACGTCTTTTACGTTATCATATCGTTCGTTTTTTGTTTCTGGTTATTGCAGTCAATTATGATTTTTTATTACCGTATGTGGGAATAACTTCATTTAGAAACATCGTGTAAAGTTGCATTGACATTAAAAAATTACATTGCACTTGTTCTTTTTTCGTATTTTTGGCAAATGTTTGTTTTCCGCTGTCATAACGCCTTCTAAGAATAATGTTTATTTCTTCGAGTGTCAATTTTAGCAAGGTTCGAGTTTTAAGGGTTCCAGGCTGTCTTTTTTGAGAGCTTATCATCCGCAGTGCGTTAACAATATGTTCATTTATACTTTGTGATCGACATGTTACATTATTGCCTGAAAATGTGCATTATACACGCGTGTAACTATTGCGATGGCCTTTCATATAGTTCTGCAATCCTAAAAGGGATTTATATGCTTGATTTTATCAAGCAGATTTATATTGGCATACCTAACTGGTTATATCTTTATGTCCTGATGGTAGAGCGTTTGTTATAGTATTGGTTATTTGTAGTATTGGTTGTAGTTTTTAAATTAGAATATTCCAATTATGTAACAAAATGTCATTAGTGTTTTTACTTTCCTAATTCAAGAATGAATAGAAGGATCGCAATTAAAATTTAAAAAAATAAGAAAACCTGACGGATAAGTGAGTTTTAGCGGTTTTTTATTCAATCTGTACTATATTCGTTTACTATCGGTTTTTGTATCTCTAGAGCTACACTTCTTAGTCCTTAAGAACCAGTAAGGAGTTGGAACTCTATCGGCAATGGATGGGACAGCAATCCGGATTCCTAGGTTACTGATTACTATTAAATGTCAACGAATCGTCATCATGAAAAGAAACCTGACCCTGAATATACTTTGGGCTTTATCCAATGCTGTTTAGGTGTAAAATACACAAAAGCAGTATAATATAGTATTTACTGCAAACAGGCTCTAATGTTGTAGTGCTGCAGTCAGTTTGAAGTACTGATGATGATGATTTCCTGAAAATAATTAAAGGTATTCGACCTTGCATGCGAAGTTTATGAATACTTCCCTTGGTATTTTTTGTTTGGGTGTGTGGTGTCGATAGATAGGCCCTTTAGCACCTCTTTAAATCATAAACCCTACTGGACAAACACAACGTCAATGACTTAGGCAGGACTATAACCCACGACCCCTGGGTTAGCCTTTGAGTATGCCACCCCCAGGCTAACCCGGCTGGCATCTTTTAATGAGTGTAGTTTTTTTATATTCACTTGCGCGTTTGGCTGTTGTTATAGATAGATAGTATATCATGTATTTTGAATCAAATTTGGATTAAGCAAGCATTTAGGATATGCTGGATATTAACAGAGGGGGAACACTAAATGTCAAGTAACTCAATTCAGTGAAGGTTGCCTGTCATGTCCAATAATTTGATTTCTGAGAAATAGTGGCGATTCAATTACATTTCTCTTTTAATTTATCTGAATTATTGCTTAGATGGTGCATGATTGGGAGGGGAATAAACTTTTATATCTGTTTAAAATGTAAGATGTTCACATGCCATAGTGCTTTCTTTCAGATTTGATCTATTAGGACCAAACCTCACGTATGTTAGTGATGTTCATTCAGTTTTGGATTTTGTGTTTGAACATGTACGTTTGTACTTGTGACATAATTACCCAGATGTCATTTTTTCTAATTGAATATTTAAACTATAATAAAGAATTTTTCTGAAGTTGGCTTCAAGTTAATTGAAAGAAAATATGATGTTCGTCGAATGTCAATACTCTTCAATTTTTAAATTGTGTTGTTAATGCATGTGGATCACACCACATTGCTTAGTTCTGTCTAAAATAAAATAGCGAGATTTCTCCTCATGGTAATACAAGAAGGTAGTTTGAAACCAAATGGAATCTAAAAAGAGAATTAAAATAAATAAAAGCCAAAGGAAGTTCAAAAACATTTACACTCTTAGGTATTTGATGAAAAGTAATCCATGCAAGGCTCAATGATTTGTTCTGAAGAGTAATGAAAGGGGATCTCTTCCTTTGGCTGTCACCCATGAAACATCCACAAATTGAATGGGAAATAAAAGATGATAAAACTTTTTTGGAGTCATTCCCTTAGTTGGAAACTGCAGTCACTTGTGTGTCACAGTTGCACATGTTTGAAGGATTTACAGTAAATGGTGGTCTCTCCATGATAATTTTAGTCAGCTTTGGAAATTAGACATGACAGGCTTTTCAAGACTCTGAAGTGAAGACAAATAGCTGTCAAGATTCAATTTGATTAGGTTCACATGGTTGTTTACCTAGTGATATAAATTATTGTAGGGTTCCAGTTCACAATTGTGTCAAACTAGGTAATTTTTCTTAGTAAACCATCTCTTTTGCTAGCCACTCTAGTCTGGGGCATTCTAAATAATGTATTGGCATCATGCCAGCTTCTATTTTGTTCTGAATTTTCTAATATCCGTTACAGACAAAAAATATTTACTTTTCCACATTTTATTTATCATATCATGCATTTCACTATAGTACATCATTGTCAGGCATAACAAGGTAAGAGGACACAGATGTACACAGAACCCATGTGTGCCTCTTCCCATTCATATTTTACCTGATAATGCTGTATCATGGTGAAATGCATGGTACCATAAATAAAATCAGTGGAAAAGTACAGTATTCTTTCTGCTTTGATCTTCATAAATTGATTTTAAAGAGATTGATAAAGAAATTGTGCGTAAGAAAGTGAAGCCTGGATGCATTAAATTCATTGTTTTTTTTTACTGATTCTAAACGTTTTTCATTTATCATTAAAAGTTGTTATGTATGGAAACTTTTTCATTCATTTTGGTCACATTAATTAAAGTAGCCACAAAACAAATGTTAAATGGAACAGTGGAAAGGAGAAACGCATATCTCAACTGATGTGGTGGTTCAAACTCTAGTTTTGGTGAAAGTGTTTTCAGATGAAATCATGCAGTCATCTTGGATTTTTCATGCCAGTTAGCTGCTGTTCTCTTTTGTGGTAATCATTTATCTTTGTTGCATTTCTTTATCTTATCTGTTTGGCCTTGACTACTTGTATTAGTTTATTCAAGAAAGAAGGGTATGCTTCTAGTCTTATATTATCACATTTTTACTGCATGGAGTTTCTCTAACCTTCTACCTAAATTATCCTTCAAATGTTCAAAGTAACTGACATTCCAAATGATAGCTGGCATTTTATTAGAAGCAGCAAATAGAAGACATTTTTATATAATCAATTTGAAGTCTCTGAGAATTCCTATCTGTTGCTCTTCCTTCCGTCACCTCCTTGGTTCAGTCTTCGACCTCATCCTCCTTTCCATAGCTTCTTCACTGCCCCACCCCCCCCCCCCCCCCCGCCACCCCACCTACAAACCCCCTCTATTCAGCTACATTATTTTTTTATTTTTATTTTTTTTTAAATGTGATGATTAAAATATATTTAACACA
>WURS02000017.1:4534212-4544883 GCA_011762765.2 Rhinocypha anisoptera | reverse complement strand
GGGGGGGTGGGGTGGGGGGGAGGGGGAATTGTGGGGCGGAGAGCGGGAAGGGGACACGTGTTGCTTGTGCATACCGATAAAAATCCCCTCCGAAGCAGAACCCGTCATGAAAAATGATTCGTATTCAATTGTTCTCTCCCTCCCCCCCCCCACCTAAATCCCTGTCATGGGGGGCATTCTTTCACCGCTGCCTCTTTCAACCAACCTTTCGGATCATGTGCTTGACCGGGGAGCCGGGAGATTTCACCGTTCCCGTCGCGCTTCGGGCTCTGAGCAGGCGTCATCAATCACGTCACGGGCCTCAAGTGACGTGAAGGGACGGGGGGATAATTGGAGGCCAGTCAGACGGCGGTCCCATTGTGGCATCCCTTGTGAGGATACTCCGAATAGCACCAAAAATTGTGTAACAATTTATAATAGTTCCAAAATCATCACACGATGCTCCATCTAGTAGATCGCAGTCGTTTGTGGAGATCTGTTGCCAAATTCACGATTTTAATGGTGCAGCCGGGTGCGGAGAATTTTGTGACCCATGTCGTTCGTTCTCCTGCAGAAAACGAGGATTGAATTAAAATATTAGAGTGACACCTAACCTGGTATACATTACGGTAACCATACAACCACTTACTACACAGTAAAAATAAACTATGGAAGCATTGTCCTTGTTTCTAAACGTATTTTCCCTTAAATTAAAGTTTAATATATGACACCGTCTGGTTCCGACACCCATTAAAGTTTTTCGACGAAATTAATTACCCCTTTTTCCACATAATGTTTCCCGTAACACCCAGTATATCTTCAAGCGTTATCCATCAGATTGAAAAATGTTTCAGTCAGGCAAATCCATAAAAGTGAAACTGCGTAAGACTATAGTTGAAGAATACTTTAATCTATTACACTGCTACAGCTTATTCTCCAAAATTTTTGCGACGAAAATTAATCACATTATTCAAGGGATTTGGTTTTAATAAAAGGGCCATTGAAATATTTTAATAAAAATGAGGGTTGTACAGCTGAATTCCGTTTTCATTTGAAAGAGCATTGCAAAAAAAGTTGATACTTATTTTTAAGAAGACGCGGATTCACACGCAACACGTGTGTGGCCGTACTGGAAAAAAAACTGCGTACAGGAGTTTTGTCTCAAAGATGGATTCCATTATTCATCCACGTAGAATAACGGTATTTATTTTTTTAGGGTACCATTCTTTCCCCTCTCGCTATTCCCCAAACGTTGAGTGCTGGATATAAGATATTTTGATGGTTTTTTAAAAAAATAACTCTTATATTTCCACAAAAGATTTCCAATTTCTTTTGTGGAAATATAAGAGTTATTTAAAAAAAAAAACCATCATTCTATCATGGATTTCCACCAAGTGACGGCCTCCACTGTGAACTTTGATCATATTATGCATAGGAAACCCTTTATTTGAATCATTTTCCAAAATATGGCAAGGTATACTCCCAATTATTTTGTACCAGTGACCAAGAAACCTTGTTGGCCTTGTCTGGTTTCAGAAACAATCTGTATAAATCCATTAGGATTATGGGACACTAAAGTCATAGAAACCATTAAATAGGTGTTGCAGAAATTTTAAATAAACTTAAAGTACTTATAAATTATCACAAGTCATTGGCACTGATTGATGCTGTTACTTTTTAACAACTTTCTACTACTACTTTCAAGTTCCATATCTATCTATTGTTACTAGTGTGTAATCAGCTGTTTATTGTATTGCAGGTGATTAGTTATTCATTGATTATTATTTTAATTTCTAATACCAAATATATTACCAGCATTGGTTTTTATAGCACAGACACAGTATTTAATGTTTTCAAATTTCCCTTTAATGGCCATTTGCTATATCCCTTGACAGAATGTATTTGCTTTACAACTTAAGGTTACAAGGTTACAGGTTTCTGTTATTTATTTGAATTGTACCATTGTAGATAAAAGAGATGAACTTAAATGTACTTCATTGGAGTGAGTTGACATCATGAATTGGTGACAGTATGTCCTCAATAATTTATAAATTCACATACAAATCATTGATCATTGCATTACAATATGGATTTCATTATTTTTTGTTCAATTAACATCTGTGTGTCCAACTTTGCATATTCATATTTTTACTTTGCCAAACCTGAAGGATTTTGTTAATGTTTACTTATTGCCTGAGAATAATAAATGTCCAAATAATTGGTTGAAATGAAGAAGTCCACTAATCATTACCTACTCCTTACCTCCCCCAAAGATTATGACCTTGTGTAACTATTTAATGTCCATGGGAAATGATTAACAATTCATTTTTTCACAAATTTGTTTTTAAGAGAGACTACTGGTTTCATGTATATGATAAGTCACCTTCTGGACAGAAACTATCCCATTCTACCACAAATTCATGTCCGAACTCTTCATGATAACTCTGATATGTTTATGCATAGCTGTAGTGAGTTATTTTTATTTTGATTATTGAATTTCATCACTTATTTTCATGCTACATATTCATTTACTGTGTTTTGTTTGAAAATGCTACTGTTTTGATGTATTTGAATGTAAAAATGATTGTGTAACAAAGCATTTTTGTAGCATAATCCTAGTCGTAATCATATGTTTATTTTTATTTTAGGAGTGATATGGAGGCTTTGTGTGGTCATCTTTTTGAAAGGGTTGAGAAGACGCTGAGGAAATGTCTCGAGGACTCAAGTATGTATCACATTTGAGCTGAATTAATATCAATTTTACGGTTATCACCCTTTCACAAATAGCTTTTTTATGTCTATTATGAGGATCGAAAAAAGTTTTATTTAAATGTTTTGTTCATACTGCCAATTTTTGTGTAACCTGTTCATTTAAAAAAAGTTGTTTCCATAAAGTTTTTGTAAATCTTTATTTGGTGGTAATTAAAGTTTAAAACCTAATTTTAAAAAATAACAAGGCTGACAATATGCTGACAGATGTGTTCCCAAGACAATTGATTGCCAGCATTTTTATTGGTTGGCAGACAAAGGGTTGATATGTCTTTTGTTATTTTATGAAACAGTAAATTTGGTGTTCTTTAAACATAATAAAAATAAGTTCATGAACATGAAAGGTAGTTTTGTAATAAGAATATACATTTCATTAGGTAACTAAGTTTTTATATGAGGTTAGTTATACATGTGTAACTATTCTCTTAATGGGGTTTAGTTAAGACTGGGCCCTGTACTGTATGTGATTTGTGGACCTATATTGCAAGGGAAATATGATTACTGTGTTTTTAACTGAACTTTTTTATCTTGAAAATTTCAACAATTGGGAATTTGTCAACATGCAAAATTCAAATTATACAAAATGTGTAATTATTATGTAATGAAGTATATATTCGTAATGATTTCACCATACACTGTTACTTGAATCTTCATAATGTTCTCTTAATCATCAAATTGCACACTTGCATGTCTGTATTATTTTATGTTTCATGTCTTACTTTTTAGAGTTGCATCTTGATGAAATCTATGGCGTTGAAATTGTTGGTGGGTCCAGCCGCATCCCAGCTATCAAATATTTAATAGAGGTCGTGTTTGCGAAAACTGCTAGTACGACCCTGAACCAAGATGAAGCTGTTGCTCGTGGCTGTGCCCTTCAATGTGCCATGCTTTCCCCTGCCGTCCGAGTGAGAGAGTTCAATGTCACTGACGTGCAAGCCTATCCTATCAAACTTCTGTGGGATGCTTCACTTGGTGAAGATGGGTATGTATTAAACATTTTATTTTTTTATTGCTGTGATACTTAGGATTGGTTTTATTTTGTTGCAGCCCTACTGTGAGGAGAACTTTGAAGGGAATACATCTGGGTTAGGAGGATTTTAAACCTGATAGTTAAAGCATTGAATGTAAGCATCAATGGTTAGGTCTGCTCTTGGTTCAGTTGGCAGTATAATTTTTATTATTCCACATTGAATGTTCATGTAAATTTTATATGTTGGGAATGATAATTTCACCCTTTTCATGAGAACATATACAGTAAAACCTCTACTTAAAAAACTCTCACCTAGCAAACACTCATTTTTAACGAACAAATTCTATTGGTCCCGGCCAACTTCCTATGTAAAGTGAATTCACGCATTGGTGAATACTCTTCATTAATGAACTCCAGTTTCATGAAAACTTCCATTTAATGCAGTAAAATATTTGCCGTCCCTTTTTTATCTCTTCATAGTATAATTTTGCTAAAACTTTGTTGTTTTGTTTTATTATGTTTTGTGGTATTTGCCATCTTGAGAAGTAGTAGAGCTAATAAGTGGTATGGTAGGACCAAGCCAATCACATCGCTTTCATTAGAAGATAGGGGAAATAAAGTCTTATAAAGATCTAAACTTTGGTGATTTTGTATCAGTATAAACATATTGAAATATCTAACCAATTATTGCATTTATTTATACAGTGGAATCTTGATTTTAAGTATACTGATTTTACGCTCGAAGCGATGGAGTCTTGGCCAATCTTAAAGTATTCTTATGACATTACTTTTTGATATTACATAATAAACATAAGTACTTATTAAAACTATTGATGTAACGATTCCACTTAAAGCTGTTTTGGTCCCCAGTGGAAGTATTATTCATTTTTATGACACAAAAAGACAGAACTTAATGAAACTTTAGCAAATTCTAGAAGAATATTTTTAACGTTACTTTTAATTAATTTAAAAAAAAATTACATGCACTACTGCGTAATTCAAAAGTAACAACTTACTGCCTAGTTTCATAATAGTATAATTTACAAATAGAAAAGCAAGAAATACATTCAATATTTCATGTTCATTTTGACTTGTACAAGTACTTGCGTCATGTAAAAAGGGCTTTATGTCAGCCCCTTATGGCTTACAGCAGGTCCTTATGGTCAGTTTGAGGCTTACATTTCATACGATATGGTGGACCTTTTTAATTCAAGATGACCATCATAATCCACTTTTAAGAAATAAGTACAAAAGATTTTTGCAATTTCCACTTTTAATCCACTTTGTCCTTTTCCCTCCAAGTCAGTGGAAATTTGGTTGAGCAGAGTTAAAATATTTCATATGAAAATATATCTAAATATGCTTTCTGTATTTACTTTTCACTGATAATTTCTGATTAATTTGATACCAAAAAGTACATCAAAATACTTAGATTTATAACCAACAATCATGAGGCAACTGAGGGAAATGACGATGGCAAGTCAAAAAAATTTCCCAAAACTCGGTGGACAGAATGCATTCATCAAACTAGGGAAGGACCATTCCCAAATGGCACTGGAAAGGGGATCCCCATTCTGGAACAATAAGAAAGTGTGGACATTTGAAACCTTTCTACTAAAAGTTTGGCCATAAAATTAGGAGATGGAAGGAAGGTTATGGTACGAAGGAGGCAATCATACATGCAAATACATATTCTCTCCACTCTCCTGACAAACCATAGAAATTTGCATTCTGCAGCCAAATATATAGTTCCCATAGTATAAGGTCCTTCTTTTGCCCCTTAGGTGATGCAATATATAATGCACACAATGACCATAGTCCGAGCATGGAGAAATGGTCCTTCTCGGTGAATGGTGGGTGGAGCTACAACTACCTACTACCCCTCCTGGGTTTACTCCCCTTCTTTACTCTCTCACTCACATACTGGAGGAGAGGCAAACAGTGTTGCCAGTTTTCCACACACCGGCACACAGTCGGGTACCAAGAGAAACAAAAACGTCTGCAACAACAAAAGAGTTGGCAACTATGCTGAAGTGATGCTGATAGGGGAAGGAAGGAATCTCGGGTAGGGATAACCAAGGACAGAGAGAGGGTGCGCAGAAATTTTTGCGCGGGACCATATATACATGGCCAGATTCTTAACTCCAATAATGAAGTGACAAATTTTCAGTCCCTTGGATTTTGTTATTTTGAGGTTTTACTGTAACAGGATCCAATTTTGTATTTCTGTTATTTTTACCTTCTACCTAACATTTATGCACTTTTCTTAGGACAAAAGACTGCCAGATTATACAATTATTCTTACTTAGGTACATTTTAAGATGCTTCAATGAGTAGTAGATATTATCCCATCGATTCCTGCACATCTGTATAAATTAAGGCTATTGCCACCGTGAACTTTGCTTCTTCAATAGGATTGTTAGAAATTTCATATTTACAAGCACGAGCCAAATATACCCATAGTGTGATCACAAAATTTGTAAATCACATTATTATAATCAGATTCGGTGTTTTCTTATTGTGTGATCAAGCATATAGAACCAAATTGTGCAGATTTTCGACATGTTATATGCAATTAGTCTTCAGTATGCAAGCAGCAACAATGATAGTCGTATACATACTGTAGAAGTCAGCTTTAACGTTAGCTGATAAATTATGAAAAATCTCTCGTTATAATGCACACTCGTTTCAGCCGACGGTCATTTAAATTTGCCTCTTTTGGCATTTATAACGGCACCAAAAGTAGGAAAAAATGAGCCATGAAGTAGTTGTATCAATCCATTTATAAATGCATTGAAAATAGATCGTTTCGATGAAAATATTTTAAAATAATGTCACCAAAAGTCATGAACTCGTAACTTATGTACGTCACGCATCGGTATTATCTTTGGCTACGTTTTGTGAACAATGATAGATAAGGTATGACATGGTTAACAATTACGATTCCATAAATAAGAGGGTCGAGAGATTGGCCATCCTGCAAAGGTCAGCACAGTCAAATGGGCTTTTCCTGTATTTTCTACAAGTCTAGCTCACAGCTCCATATGTTCTTTTATTCTGATTGATCGGCTATAAGGACAAAATAGCAGCAGGAAATGACAGACTGGCGCACAAATTCCAAGATAAGGTGTTCAGTCATTCTCCGGGAAAGTCTGTGACATCAAACCACAAATTCTTCTCATGTAAAATCACCACAAAGTCTCTCGTAAAGTCTTCATTACAATATAGATTCGCAAGGCATAACAATGTAATGCAGGTTTGAATTCTGCAACTCGAACACCAACTACGGCAAAATCTACTCGCTATAGCAATAGTGCAGTTGTGACTACTCGTAATAACCAACGGAACTCCCTATGTTTTAACACGTGGACCAACCAATGCAAAACGATCACTCGCTATAACGATACTCTCGTTATAAGCCATACTCGCTATAGCGGAATTCTACTGTATTAATAAAACCCTGATATCACCTGAAAAATATTGTAGTAAAGGGCATATGATAACCTAGGTGAAGGTTCAGCTTTAGTAAAAACGTATTAACTCTGACACAATAGCAGTAAATAGGACATTAGTGGAGGAAAATAGTGCATAATAACAATGTAATAGTTGCTTTTTTTGATAAAGCATTCAGTGGAACATTGGCTAAATGTAGGAGTTGGCTGAATGGTCCAAAACTTGTAAATGACTCAATTGTAGATTCAGTAGTCCATGATTAGTGATGGCATACTGGATATTTCTTCCAAAGGAAACTTGTTCCAACTTCCAAAACAAACTAATGATATTTGTTCCACTAGGCATTTTTTTGTTGTTTTAATAGCTTATTTAATTGTTAATAGTCTTTCTTTTGAAGCTAAAAACACAGTATCACTAAAAATACGGCCTAGTGATTATTGAAAGGGATTTGTGTGAAAATTATTCCACTATTTAGAAATTTCAATGTGTTAATTCATTGAATACATCTGAAAATCTATTAAATTGTAGTTTAAGCAGATACACATTGCCATATTTTTGAACATTCATTGTAGTAAATTATAAGTGCTGCCACAGCCAGTCTGGAAATTCTCCTTTTTGGGCCCTTTTCTGTTTCTGCCCTAGTATCATGTGAAAATACAGGTGCATACCGCAGATGGAATAACTGGAATCCGAATAGATTATTTCACTTGGACCATATTCAATTCCTATTCTTGATCATGTCATAAAGTTATTGAAAAAATTGAATATTTGAATTAACCACCTCCAGCTGTAATGTGTAGAAACTCAGCAGTAAAAATAAATAATCATGAAGTCCTTGGACATATCTTAGATATGGGGTGATTTAAAGGCAACATTCACAATCTTATCCATAATAAATTTTTAGTCGTATATTTATAAACCTCCTAGACATTTAATGTTTTATGAGAAATTGTATACACCCTTTATATATTTACCCTGTCATGGAAAAGTTACATTTATGGGTGAAATTATTAGTTCCACTAGTCAATGAGAAGGGGTGATGTTTTTGGATTGATGATCATTCTAAGTGGCATTTGCATTGTCATGGAATGTTTCCTAAAACGTTTGTCGATTTAGATTCTTCCCTCGTTTAGTTCTGTATTATTGTAGAGTCAAATGCCCAATATCAGTCCTCAATGTAAAGACGATATGGTAAAGGCAAGTCAGGTTTTTTTGCTTTTAGGTTTACTTCGGTATACAAAAGGAATGATCAGGTTGTTTCAAGAATAATTCAGAATAGTAGTTGAAACCTGTTTTTACAAGCGTAGTTGCATTGTGAAAACCAAATTCAATGCACAGCCTTATCCTCATTGCTGTTCACATTTTGAAAACTATCAGGAATAACAATTCTTTCAGATTTTCTCTGCAAGGCTAACTGGACATCTAAAGTCATTGAATCACTTAAATGTCTGACAAGATAACATGTGAAGCTCTGCTCAGCAATGATTGTATGTATCAGTGTAAAGCTCCCATGAAAGTTTAGTGTTGAGCATATAGGAAGAAATTTGAGGTGACCTGTCCACTAATTTTAATTAATTTTTTACTGTTAAACTTTCATCAGCTTTTCTATGAGAAAATAAAACTAGATGATATTTATATTTTTAGCATTAATACTGCCTTTCCCCTAATATTATCAACCATGATAGCCTTTAATCCTAAGATCGGTTTCAGTTATCCCAATGAGGGATAATATTCTCTTTCTTTTCATCACTTCCTTTAACGGTTCCATCACATCACTCGATAAACATTTTCTTCTCCGTGCATGGCCTTTCCATTCTTTTTTCTTTAGTTAATTTCTGTCATCAGTATTCGTTCTTCATTTACTCATATAATTACTTCCTCATTCCTTAATTTGTCCAAACACCTTACATACCTGTATGTCGGACATTATCCAAACCACCATCTCTAAGGGTTCGATACTTTTCCAGCCTTTCCCAAGGAGAGATGTTTAACAGCCATATAAAAATACATTCCACACTAAGTACTTAACCATCTTTTATGTTACTTCATGAGATACCTTGTGTTACTACAAACTAATTATCTTCTCCATTTTCCATAGATATTGCATTCTTCTACAGGATTACATTAGTAAGATCTTATTCAATAAGTGCAAAGGTCTTTTACTTGATATTGATTAACAGACTGAAACAAACATCCTGTAGTCATAGTTCTGTGTAGTTAATTTTATTCTCTATTATATATTATCCACACGACACTTTGCTTTCCAAAGAAAAAACAAAACACAAAGTTCTTGTTTAAAGCCTCCACTCTTTCTTATATTGTATTGATGTATTTATGTAGATAGATTTATGTATTGTTTAACCTTTATAGTAGTAGTAGTTTGTTTGTTATTAGGGTGCTTCGATGGCTTCATTTCGCACCTTTTTAATTTAAAAACCCTTCTGAATAACCAGAGAAAAATTGAAAAAAACCCTTCTGGTAACACACATGCTTTAGGCAAGATTTAAATCTGTGACCTTTGGATTAGATAGCAGGCGCACTACCCCCAGGCTAACCCTGTCAGCACCCTTTGTTTTATCCTATTTTGCTTCTTGGGCAAGAAATGCCACGAGATGATATAACAGCTCTGGCATAAACAATTTAAAAAATCATAATTAACTAATTATAATGTTGAGACATAATAATTGTTTTGCTATTAGTCTATGTTTTTATAATAAAATATCAAATTAGCTTTTTACTTTTTTCTGAAGAGTTTATCAAAATCCCTGAGGTACTTCTTGCTGGGTACAGATAAATAGGTAGCTCTAAGAGGATTAAGTTGTTACTTCATAATATATTTTATATTTGATCTACCTAGAGAAATTTATAATAATGAACTAATTATTTGGATATGTTTGTAGATATGAATTTTATTAATGACAAGACAAAGTTTTATTTTGGTTTTTATGCCATTTCTTTAATGTGTATTATGATAATGTCAAATTTTGACCCTATGTGTTGAAGTTCCAAGTCGTGACCAAATATATTTCTTTTAGTAAAAAAAAAAGTAATCATAAAGAACTAAATTGGCTTGCGTTCCTACATTGCTTATTCCAGTAAATTCTTATTCTCTAAATTTGTTTGCATGCAATTTATTAAGATTTTCTTATTGCGGTTGTCATAGCATAGTAAATATATACAGCAGCCATTTTTCTACCAATTTTTGGCATTATAATGATGTGCATGTTTGTAAAATCATTCATTTTAATCCTTCCATTTTAAATAGGTATGTTGCGAATATAGAGAAGTTGATGAGTAGTCAGATATATTTGATTCAAAATAAAAATGCTCACCCAGGAAAAGTCATAGCATATTGTCCTTATATTTCACTTTTATAAATACAGTGAAACCTCGCTTTTACGTCCCCCGAATTTACGTTTTCCCGTGATTTACGACATTTGCTTCCGGTCCCTAGGATTTTTTAATTCTTTTAATGTAATCATATCTCGCTATTTACACTT
>WURS02000017.1:4516723-4528880 GCA_011762765.2 Rhinocypha anisoptera | reverse complement strand
GTACCTGATGATGACGTTGTATCGTTGAAACCTGGTCGTCAAGTTAATAAATTTTGTGTGGAAAAACAAAGTGTTCATTTTCATTATGAATCGTTTCCACAAAGTCACGCCTGAGACAACTCATTTTAGTTGTACCAGATTAAAAATCTTAGTGGAAAAATATGTAGTATGTAATTCTTATTTCTCAGAAATGGAATTCCATAGAGTTCTACCTGAAAATATCGAAGTTTTGTATAAGGTTTACAATTAAAAATGATAAAATCATTCATGGATGGTTACATACAGTAGAAGTCCGCTATAGCGAGTATGGCTTATAATGAGAGTATCGCTATCGTTTTGTGTTGGTTGGTCCACGTGTTAAAGCATAGGGAGTTCCGCCGGTTATTGCGAGTGGTCATATCTGCACTTCACTATATACAACTACATCATTGCTCATTTTCACCCACTTTTGGTGCCATTATAAATGCTGAAAGAGGTGAATTTAAATGACCTTTGGCTATAACGAGTGTCCGTTATAACGAGATTTTTTGTCATTTATCAGCTCTCGTTATAGTGAACTTCTACTGTATGTCTAATGAGCTTATCCTTCAGTACCTCATGGTTCATGTTCTCTTTTTAAAGGTAAATTGTATTTTGAAGAAGCTTAGGCTTGCAGTAATTGATCCTTGTTAATTGTACATACCCATTTGGGAAGACAGTGATTTATGTAATGCGTTAATTGTGAAATATTTGTACTACATTTTACTTGCTATATCAAAGTGAAATTTTGGTGCTATAGCATTTTACATGATTGGGTTGCAAATTTAATGCTACACTAATTATTATTAACATTTTACTGCAAAAAATTTCAGTTTTTAATGTTTATTTCCCTTTTTTAGGCCTCCAGTGACCCGATTCACATTAGATTCACGGAACATGAGGAAAGGGGGGTTGTGATTGAAAACTTTACAAAGTCAATTATCAGAGCACAAAAGGCTGTTGAAATGTATCAGGGTGGAGATGAGCGATTCAGCCATTTGACAGAGGCAGAAATGAATACTGTCTCTCAAGCTATCAATGAAAAGCAAAGCTGGCTGGATGAAAAGCAGTCTGCTTTGGCCTCTTGCCCCCTTTTCTGTGACCCTCCTATAAGAGTAGCAGACCTGCGCAAGGAATTTCAGGTCAGTATATTAAAACTATTGTCAACAGCAGGTTTGGCAAACCGTTTGGCGATTGTGTGCCAATGCCTATGAAAACTTGATTTGCTTGCCAACCCATCAATTGAGATTGATATATTGATTCTTTCTAATATTTATAAGAGACATTTTCATAATAAAAACAATTTTTCAAGTGGTCTTCACAATGATTTGTTATGAAGGTTAAATATTTTATTAGAGTGCATATCAATTATAAAGAAATGAATGAGATACGAGGGTAGTCCCAGAAGTATGCGACCTGACGTATAGACGGCGGTTGTTGTTTGAAAAAATTTACTGTTTTTGAAAGTTACAACCTAATAAAGGTCACGTTTGAAGATGCTACATTGTTTATTATTTGCTTGACAACCATCGATAATGAGTGCCCTGGGTGAATTTGTAACCATGGAAAATGTTGGTCATTGTTATGTGATACAATACTTTCATTTGAAAGGTCTCAGTTCTACCGATATCAAAACAGCTAGATTTTACTTTGAAGGGGTCTACTTCTTCGTTTACTAGTAAAATATTGAGTGGCAGAGTTTAAACGAGGCTGTACAAGCTGCTAAGTTGAGCATCACAGTGGTTGACCAAATGAGATGACTACGCAAGAAATGATGAAAAAATTCTCAAAATGGCATTGGATGATCGTCGAATGAAAATGTGCGAAGCTATCAGACATAATAGCCATGTCAAAAAGTGCTTCACATTGCATATTGACTGAAAATTTGGATACGAGAAAGTTGTGTGCAAGATCGCTGCTGCAATTACTCACGATGGAACAAGAACAGCGTCATGAGGATGTTTCAATCGAGTGTTTGGCGAAGTTTTACAGTTATAAAACTGAGTTTTTTCGTCGATTAATACCATGGATGAAGGATGTTTGAAGTGATGGACGTGGGTCCATCAATTTAAACCTGAGACGAAGGAGCAGTCAAAACAATGGATTGAAAGGGGAAAATCTGCTCCAAAGAAGGCAAAGACAATTCCATCTGCAGGCAAGGTTATGGCTTCCTTTTATGGGATGAGCGTGGGATAATTTTCATTGATTATCTTCAGAAAGGATAAACAATCAACGGCGAGTATTGTGCGAACTTATTGCAGCATTTAAGTGATGCAATCGAGAAAAAATGGTTGTATTTAACAAAAAAGAAAGTTTTGTTTTGTCAAGACAATGCACCAGTTCATACATCGGTTATCACGATGGCAAAAATCAATGAGTTAATGCCTGAATTGCTTTCTCTCACACCGTATTTGCCATATTTAGCTCCCTCAGATTATTTTCTGTTTCCAAACTTGAAAAAATGGCTTGGTGGTAAAAGATTTGCCGAGCTCTTGAACATTGCCGGGACAAGTGTATCAAGCTAAAAGGAGACTATGTTCAGAAATAAAGATGTTTTTTCGCAAATTTTTAACGTCTTCTTTGTGTGGTCAGGTACTTCTGGGACTACCCTCGTATCATAGAAAAGCTCTATTTGTCCTTGATTTCATTTTAGTATTGTGTAGAATAACATGTCATTATAATAAATGTATAAATTATATGATAAGAGGAAAAATTTGGCAGTATTGAATAATGATATATTACAATAATAAACACTAGTATTCAAATATGAAACTCAGTCTGATCACTTTTCAGTAGTTTCAACCTTGTAAATATAACTCAAAGGAATTGGTAAAAACTCCTCGTGGAATTGCCCTTTCCTGCCGTCCCAGCTTCTCGTGTCAAAATAATTGCTCTTTGTGCCACTTTGAGCACGCTTGCAACAGATTTGCCACCTGTGTTCTACAGAGTTGTTACGGATGCAATTGAGCATTAAAAAATGTTTGTGAATCATTTGAATTATTTGTCATTACGCCATTTAGAATGTATGTACATGTAAATGGTGAATATCCAAAGATATTCTAAAGTAATCCAAGGCATAATTTTATATTAGTAGATGAAAATTTTAAAATAATCATTGAATCTTAGCTTTAAAAGTTGTTTTTATTCCATATTACTAGAAAATCACTGAATAATGTCACCCAAAGTAAAGGGAGAGAATGTAAATGACACAAAATGACACAAAAACAGTTCTCTTTGTAATTTATCACACCTTCCATTTTGAAGTCCCGAAAATGCTCTCCTTGTTAATGAACATATAAAATCTTTTTGAATCTTGTTTCTACCATCTGACTGCATTCGGAAACCCCAAATGTAATTTCAGTTGCAGAATTGGAATTCTTTCTGCCAAATAATATCACTTTTCTCCTAAATTTTGCATTGTGTGAACATGTAAACATAAATCCATTCAAGTCCACTATAATGAGTATGGCTTATAATGAGAATAACACCATAGCAAGTGGTCTTTTTTCAATGATTGATTCACGTTGAAAAGCATAAGGAGTTCCTCTGGTTGTAATGAGGAGGCCTACCATCATAATGAGTCTGTTTTGGTATGATTGTCCTCTTGGTTGCAAAGCTCACAGAACTTTCAAAGTCTTAAATTTTTCTTATGTTTGTAAGTTGAATTTCCTTTTCTTTGGTAGTCTAGAAGGAGAAAAAGATTTTAGATTGCAAATATGGTAGTTAGTTAAAGCATACATTGCATAACATTTTATTTTCAACTTGGTCCATGAGGAAAGAAAATGACCCAAGTTTGATGTTAAAGACTCAGGTGTGCAGAATGTGAACAATTTGGTAAAGGGCTATGGGCACAAAGGACAAAGTGTTAAGATATCTTAGGAAAAGTGTAGTAGGCAATGTGGGAAATTTGAAAAAGGACAAAAGGGACAATAAAAGAAATGGTATGATGAATCTCTAGAAGGAAAAATATTAAGAAGCAAGTCTGAGGTAGATGAGAGAGGAGTAAACATATTGACAAAAAAATGATTTAGGATAGAAAGTATGTAGTGTTGAAGATTCATTTATCAAGTCCAAATAAAGTTTTTCCATATGTCCAACAAAGGCTTACCTTTTATTGATGCATCACATTATAGTACTTAGAGTTATTATTTAGCCTTTTATCATTTAAATATTCATATCATCTAATACTGCCTTTTACTTTACCCATTAAAAGCATCTTTAAATAGATAACCGAATCATTATGTACTGCAACCACATTAATTGTCGATTGTGGTAACTGGTAACCAGTAAAGTTTTATATGTTTGTCTAATTTTTCAGATCTTATAGAATTGATTTTCATTCCATTTGCCCAAGCAAATGTAGCTCTACTTGTTATTTCCAAATTGATTCACAGCAGCCTTGTTCATTCTATTACAGGCCTTTGATAATGCAGTGAATGCAGTGATAAATAAACCAAAACCCAAGGCTGCACCACCACCAAGCAAAGAGCCAGCTAAAAATGAAGGTGAAAATTCAAAACCTCAAGAGGAGAATCAACAACAGGGTAGCACAGAAGATAAAATGGATGTAGAATAATTATTTAGACAGCATGAATGACTCTTAAATGAACTTGTGAAGCCCTGCTAAGTGGTTGGAGAATTAGTTTTTGTGGTTAATTGCATCTCATCAGTCCCACTACACTGTCAGCGTACTACTATCTAATTAGCCAGAGCCACTTGGTCCTCTGTTCCCTCTCAACTGCAAGATATGTTCACGAGTTAACTGCTTTAATGCATGCTGTTTGATGCCAGTAGCATTTTGGCTGTTTTGAGTGAAGTCTTACAATTTGGCCCAATGGAATTTTTAATTGATGAATACTGCCATTGATTATGCATTCCTATTGAATAGGTTTTGCTTCATGTTTGATGGATTAAACTTGCAACTATTTCAATATTTTCAAATCTGAATTTGATGTTGATGGAATTTTACTCATGTTATAATTCACAGTGAGACTTTCAGGGAAGAAATTGTTTTTGAACATTGATTGGAAATATACCATCTGTAGAAGGTTCCATATTGTACATATACCAGTGCTTACAGAAAATTTATTACCCCCCCCCTTGACCTTAATATTTTAAAATGTGGTATGTTCAGTAAATAAATATGTATAATATATATTAGTGAAGTGTTAGGCTCCATCATTGCCTAAAATGTTTTATGTTCACTTCATCTGTCTCACTGTGTTGTTTCTTGGCTATTTTCCTGTCTTAAGCTTATGAAAAGTATTTGTGACATGGCATGACTTCTAAAAACCAGTGATAAAATGCTATAATTTCATAATGTTTTTGTTTAAAATTTGAAATTGTGCGAGTGTATCACTGTCTGCATATCAGTTTCTTTGTTCTTTACTTGCTTAAGGAAGTGTATTGTTAAATTTTGAATTTCTCAGTGCTAAGAAATCATCAAAATCAGTTTGTGATCAAGAACAATAACTTAGTCTTACTTTGTGTAAGAATGAGTTTATTTATTATTAATAAACTTAATGCAAGTTTATTTCAAGTGGTAATTTTGTTGTGATGCTGTTTAATGACCATTTTTTGTGATTAATATTTTCCTTTTCCTTACTGTGATACTTTCTTCTCTACCAGTAACCTATTTGGTGAATGATACATCTTTGCCTTATTTGTCCATTGAATTTTTATTAGAAATTTTTTTTCAAATTTCATTATTCTATTTGTGTTGTTACTTCTGAATATAATACACACAGTCATGGAAAGATAACTTACTATTTGATTCAACATATTTATTTTTCATGCTCACATGAAATGTACTTGATTTTTATGTTCTCCTTGGCACTAATTGTGCATTCAGCCTATTTAATTTCTAGTTGTCATTCATTATCACTTATATATAGTTAACAATCTTAATTTCTTGAACAATCTTTTAATGAAATTTGTTCCTTGGTGTAAAGTGGTATTCATGTTCTCTCTTTCCATACATTGGAAAGTTGTGCCAATACAGGATGAACAAAAGCACAGTATAACTGCTACACATAGATGTAACTTAAAGTGTGTAAATTATCTGGTAAAAAATACAGGAACCTTTGCAATACATATGCACTCATTTTCTGGTGAGCCATGTAGGCATAATACTAGCAAGAACACAGAGTTATGCAAGATAGAGTATCAAGTGTTACTCTCAAGATTAATGCATTGGCTTAAAATGGTGATGATTTGTGGTCCCACATTTAATCATTTTCTGAGGCTCCTTTGGAGTATAAATAACCCAAAGGTTCATAATGATGTTTCTACACAGCTTATATTGTCCTCCTTAATGTATCTTCATATTTTCTTCCCGTTATCAGTGGCAGGTCATGTATATTTTATGTAAATATCTTCATGTCATCATTGGTAATTGTGAAAATAACCCTTCTTTAGTGTTTCATTGTCATTCTCTCCTCTCCCAACTGGTTTGTTTATAGTCATCGGCAAGTCTTAGTAGACATTATATTAATTTGCATTTTTTATGTGCAAGATCAGATACCTTCTATTATTATGATTACCCTTTGCAATTATTCAAATCTAACATACATTGTCTTTAGTGGTACAATATTAAGAGTTAATGTTTCATTTCTCTATTCATTGGGATGCCAAATATGGAGGATTGAATTAACTGAATGAAATTCCAGTCCTCCAAAGGTATAGATTTTTCACCACTCCTGGTTTAGTTATTGTTTAGTCACACTGTACTCCCAAAAACGACCCAAAGGGGATAATTATTATCCATATTAGTGTTGAAAAGTCTTTTGAAAATAATACCAGTTTAAGGATTTAAAAATGAATTTATATTTCAATAATTCTGATTTGAATTTTGTGGTCAGTGAAAACAGGAGAACATTCATAAAGCAAATGTGTTACTTAGTGTTACAATACTGCATTGAATTCCAGAAAAAGGTTAGTTTATAAATATATATTGCCATCATTTTATTTCCACATAATGACCATCAATTAGCAGTTGGGAAACAAAAGAAAAAATTAAAATCACCGGGGAATATTTACTAATTTAGGGTGAAATACTTTTAATAACCATGTATCTTTCTGAATGATGAAATAGAAGTTAGAATATCTTAAATTAATTGGTGTGAATCAAAAATTTGCTGTAATTAATGACATCGAATAATTTTTATTATCCAATTGATGATGCAATACTGCCAATTATGGTGGCACAATATAACAAGGATGAAAAACATTCATGCCCTAGGTGGAAGATGGAAATCAATGTAACGTAGATTAAAACCCACAACCTCCAAATTGGTAGACATTGATGACACTCACTAAGTCTAGCGAATAATTATTTTAAATGCAGTAGTCAATATTTATTGCTCAGCATTCTCATATTTTCAACAACCCTCTGGTGGTTTTCATGTATTCCATTGACCCCTAGAACATAATTTTTGTTCCTGGAAAGTTTGCCCAGGCCAGATTGAAGGATAGGAACCAGACAAAAGACAGTCCATGCATCATCTCTTCCTCAACGAGGCCACCTCGGCAGTATCTGATCTCTAGTGGAGTATTCATTTATGTGATGCTATAATTTTTAAACCCCTATTAAGGAAGCCCAAGAGAAACCACCTCAATTATTCTTTTTATAGAGAGAGATTTGAGCATATCAAAATTAGTTCCTGGCAACTCTTAAGTTTAGCTAATTATATCCACAATCATGTAATATATGTTATCTCCACAGTGTATGTTGGGAGTATTTTCTTTTGTGATGTTCCAAACATTAAGTCTGTATGGGTCAGAATATCATTTTTCAACAGTAATAGCCTTGAGACATGGGGCAATCAAGATGTAAACTTTGCATAATGTAGATTTTATTGAAGATAACTGGTATTAATTCCCAGGCTACCTTTCTGAATTTGTCATTTTAACATACCATAAGATATTACTGTGAGGAGAGATCTTAATTTTAAATCAGCCCAAATCTAGTTATAAAGATTTGCTTTTTCCGGTTTTTCTGCTGCGTCTGTCCATGTGGGGTCAACAGTTTCTCCAGCATTGCAGCTTATGTCTTCAGGTCCGAAGTGAGATGCTAGCTGCAACGATGGAGAAACTGTTGTCCCCATAGCATGGACAGATGCAGGAAAAAGTGAATCTTTAAATCCACGACACTGCAGAAGCCTCAACCAACAAATTAGTTATAATTGATTATTACTATATTTATGAATAAAGGTATCTATATACTGATACTTAGTGGCATCACCTTAAGAATAATGTCACATTGTTAGGTGGATCATAATCCCAATGGAAGTAATTTTATTTTAACAAAACCCATACTAGCGAAAGCCATTGTGATACAAATTGGAATAATACCTCAGTCTGTGTGATCAGCTGAGAATAGCTGAAATTCCAAGCCTTGTAATACTAGCTGTCTACGTACTGAGTTATGCTTAATAAATTTATGCATCATAATTGACTACAGTAATATACGAAACACGAAGAAATTATTAAAAAAATCTCAATGCTAATAAAATTGACATGTTTGCCATAAAGAATCAAAAGTAACGACAAACCTGTTTTGTTTGAGAAAAAACACTGAAAGTAAATATAGGCTTTAGTTATCAATCACCAAGTATGTGAACAGTTTGACAACACTTGGGAAACAGCTGTTACCATAAAGAATCATCGAGTGAAAGTAGGGTTCCCAACATCGTTTTAGTATTATAGGTACGTAATTTAGCGATTATAGTTGTGTGGAAGTGTCACGTCGTCAGTGGGGAAATCACTTTTCTCTACAGATACAATCCTGGCTAAAATATTCTACGTCGCCAAAATTATTGACCGTTGCTGAAATAGCATTCTTAGAAACTAGAATACGGCCCTTAGCGTTCGGTAAAAGATCATCGTTGACACCTTATTGATGATAAAATCGACAACCCCCCCAAACACTTTCTTTGGTCAGGCCGCTTACCTGAGGTTCCTTTCCTTGTCATGACCGGTTCCTTAGAAATACATTATTGATATTTTCCGGTCATTCTGCCGTTGGAATTGGGAGAATGTTTTCTAGTATACAATCTATGGTAAAATATGTAGGTAATTTTTGAAAGGCCGTAAAAACGTCCTTGAAAGAATTTTTTGGCTTCAATTAAAACGGGAGGAGATTAAACTATAATTCGAAGCGCTTTATAATCGAGAAGTATTTGAAAAGGATGCGGTGATGGCCACCTGAATGGTAGTGAGGTTGTGGTAGCCCAGTGGGTACAGCGCTAGGCTACAGAACGGGGGATCTCGGCGCCTCTGGACGATTATATAGCTGACAAGTGATGTTTCGTTCACCACATCTTCGTGGGAAATCACAGGCAGCACTGAGAAAGGATCTAGCCCATGATTCGTGATGCTGCTATATGTCACTCCTCTTTGTACCATACAAAAATTATTACATGAGATAGTCGAGAAGTTAAGTTTGTTTCGTATGCATATGAACTTAATTTTCCGTGACTTTTATGTTGTCCACTCAGCTGCTACGACATTTTCTATCTCCTTTCTGATTGGCTGATCAAAACTTCAAATTCCTTACACAGTCGGTGATTGGTCAACTCCTCCAGGCTAGGAGGAAAGGTAAAGGGCCAAAGAAAGCGGCCAGTTTAACTTTATCGTTAACTGTACTACATGTGGATGTTCGTTCGTCCCTTTGTTCGTTCGTTTGTTAACTTTTGAGCGTTATTCCTTCTGTTTCAAAGTATCCTTTATATCAAGGCCAATGTAATTCATGGACGTAGTGAAATGGAAATGGGTTGTGAACTTCAATTAACTCTAATGATAGTGAGGAAGTGTTCAGCAATCAGCCATGGCGACGCCATGTTATTGGAGAACGGACGTAACCATGGAACTCTTGTGATCAACTTTGACGATATGAAGCTGATTTTCGCAGGTGATTTACTTTTCATTTAAATTATTTCCTCAACCATGATTTTCTGGTGTAGATATTTGATTACTTGTTACCACGAATTAAACCGCAATTGCGGTTGTACCAAATGACGGTCACTAGCTTTTAAAAGCTAGTAACAGTCATATTGGTAAAAATCTATTGCCCTTAAGGGAAAGATAAATTAATAAGCTTTAGACTTCTCTGGGTGTTTCTCAATGTTTTGTTTAGAAACAATCAATAAGAACAATTATTCTATTTCAATTGGTGACACTTAAGTATTGTCGAAACGAATCCTTATGGCCATTGTGTTATTTAATAAACTTAGCCCTAGTCATCTCATTAAGTGTAGCCTCTGATCATTTTTTGAAATTTGTTACCACGTAGTTTGGATTAAAACGAATGTAATTGACCCAGTATTCTGCTAGGCCATGTTAATCTCGATCAATTATAAAAATACAAGAAGCTAAAAATTATAACGAGAGGCAACTAATTACCTTGTCGATTGACATCCTAGGAAATGAAGGAAACTAAAATATGTCTTCATGCTTTTGTCTCGAAGCTACGATCGAAATTAGGCTCTTTTGTGGTGCAATCAAAATCAAATGATCAAAGTAATGATCTTAATGAAATATTTAAATCTCCTAAGTTCTCCCATTAATTAATGGAGAACTGTGGAATTGAACCTGAAAATAGCAGTGAGCGACTCGAGAAGGGCTCTTTCCACGGTTAAATACAAATCGAAACTCATAGCGTGAAAAATAATTAGCCTTAAAGCCATAAAAACAATCTAATTTATTTTCTACAAATGGTAGGCTCAACTCGTAAAATAATACGTATTTTTATGCTGAATTCCACCTACACTATTTCATCCTGATTGAATTTTTTATGAGCAATAAATTCTCTTTAATTTTCTTTTCACGGTCGACATTTTCGTTTAAAAGAATAGATTGGTCATCGCTCAAATTAATTCTCCTCATTCATTTTCCAGCCGTTCGAAGTCGCTTCTTAATGACATGAATAGGCATTTTTCAGGTCGGAGGGCTTTATTTCAGTCATACGATCGGCGGAGATAAACCCAGTGTCATATCTTTACATATTTCTCACCATTTTCATCAGTATCACTTTTATTCTCGAGGCCCCAAGACGAACACCTCTTTAAAGATTCCCAATGTACCATTTAAAAAATAGCGAAATTTACTAACCGTTATTAGCCTTACGACTTACTCGCACTCATTTTCCAGCTTCCACTCCAGGTGGCCCCTTTGAGATAAGAATTTGAGTCTGACAAACCTTCTCTCCCAGAACGATTTGAATGAACCTTCAAAGCGGATGAATGGCTTCTGATGCAGTTTTACGCTCTCGTTAAACTTCGCTAACAGCGGAATGAAATTCCTAATTAGACCTATAAAAGTTACTGGCTGAGAAAATTCTCTATTGAGTGGCAACTTGCTGAGTTCATGGATGCTGTTAATTCCAAACTCACAACGTAAAATATATTCCTTCCCACATTTTAAACGAAATTGTAGTTGTCTAGAAAATATCCAGTGTCTTCTAACCATATTTTAATACACACACACTTATATTGCGTATTTTGATTATTTCGATATGATTTTTTTAGTGGTCTACTCAACGACTATGCGTTGCGATTTCTATTTTAACATTATGAAAAATAATCCGCTAATTCAACTTTGTCACGACTAGTTTCATTGCATAGGAATCGCCACCAAAGCTCAACAATTCACACCTTTTTCCAGAATGAGAATGGCAGTGGAACAATTGTTCCTCACAAATCCTCTATGTAAGTGCCTTAAGGTCCCTCTAGGGTACCCCCTCTCTTTATCTTGAACCATCTAGAATTCCCATCTTGTTTTTGTACATTGATTCTGCACCCGTTGTACATTTTTATTGTATTAATTAAATTTGATAATAATCTCCATTTTTTGTGCATTCCACTATTTTTCCTCTTGTGATATTACAATATGTCTTCTCTAAATATAAGAACAATAATATTATTGATATATTTTCTCGCAGTGTTTATAATTCTTCAGGGAGTATAGATTAGGTCCATGTTTTTTGAGTTCCATGGTTTTCTTGAAAACTATACTTTTCTTAAATTGTTCCTCCCAAGTCTCTCTTCAATCTCAATCCATTATCTTTGTATAATCGACGGATTCAGGCGTAACTTGGTGGAACCAATTCATTATGAATGAAAAGCAAAACACTTGGTAATTC
>WURS02000017.1:4462248-4500606 GCA_011762765.2 Rhinocypha anisoptera | reverse complement strand
TCACCCCCCTCCTCCCCCTCCATCCTCTCCTTCCCCTCGTCCTGAGGGGACGAGGTGTCTTCCTCGTTCTGACCCATGGCGATGCCGGCATCGCCCCCCCCTCCCTGTTCTTCCGCCCTTCTCTCGAAGAGTCTCCGTCTCTCGGCTGTCGTCGGAGTCCTCAGTGGGTCGTAGTCCTGCTCATCAACTTTCCCGTCCCCGTCCAGATCGTCCACGGGAAACTTGCTCACTTCCGGCGGCACATCCACGTCGGTGGCTCCGTCTTCGTCGGGTGGCATGCTTGGGACTGTCTGTAAAGATTCTTCCGATAGGGAAACTGCGGCTTCCGGCATGTCTCTTTTGGAACCGTTCAACTCGGGGACAGAGGGCACCGAAAAGACCTTATCAAAAGAAAATGATGAGGATCCCATCCTGTCACCGACAGCACCATTCAACTTCGGAGGCGTGAATGGCTTGGGACCGAGCAGAGGCTGAAAATGGATGCATAGCACTGAATACACGAGAGTCTTCGAAAGTTAAGGAAAACACACAGAAAAGCAATCACAAGGAAAAGGATAGTTGAAATGCCACAACTCTCCTCTTGACTCGTCAGGAGAAGTGATACATATATTGAGGAAAGCTCCCAAAGCAGGAAGACTAGAAGCAAGCGGCCAAAAAAAGGGTCCCCCATAGAAATTGATTTAGCGTGACAGAATCTCATCAAGACTGAATGGAAGACAGAATGTGGAAACACATTATAAGCATTGAAGACTAAAAATATGTTACATTCACAGAATTTTTAAGGCTTGAAGGAAGGACATGGAACTCAGAAACTGGCATTAAGCAAATACAGCATAATTATAAAGTGAGCAAGTAAAGACCTGGCCCGTACATCAAACAACTAGTCACGTATACTATGTACATGTATACTACATGAGGTAGGCACTTTAAAAAAAAAAGCTAATTCAAATGGCTCTAGCAAGTTAGCAGCTAAGTATACTCTCAAATTAGAGGGGTGTAACGTGGAAGAACGGGGAGTAAAACCAGCTGACCTTGAAGATGGGGGCTGGGGTGACAGTGGTCATGGCAGAGGCGGCCACGGGAGCCGTCCTGGGTCGGGCAACTGGGCGAGGGGGAGCTGCTGGAGGTGGGACAGTGTCCTCCACCGCAGCCGTCACTTCCGATGGTATGGAGCCTCTTGACCGCGGTAAAGGCTTTGGTGGTTGTTGAATGGGACGATCGTCACACGTGCTACCGTTGTGAGCAGGGGAGTGAGCACCCGACACTCTCCGACTCTCAAACTCGGAGATGGGCAAATTGCTCACTGGCTTGCTCGCCGTTGTCTCAACCTTCCGCTTCTTTTTCCCATTGTCTTCGTCTTCTCTCTTCTTGGAAATGATTCCCTTTTTCAACTCTGACAGGGCCCCACGGTGTACCTAAGATCCAATCATTACAATATACATATCCAACACCCACTTGAGCAGAGTTTGGGAATAGATGGTATTTCCTGGGCAAGAATTGGGTGACACATTTCAGATGCTTACAATAATGAACCAATAAATTTATATATACTTTTTCAAACCACAAGTCACTTTGGATTAAACATTGAAATCCATCATGAGTTTAATATAAACTTACTCCACTTTATAAAGGACAGATGATTCACTGAGTGAAATAAGCTTTGGCATATACTGAAAATATAAAAATGCATAAATAAAACAGGAACTTTTCTTTCAGTGATAAAATGTTTGCTAATTAATGCTGTTTATATCATTCTGATATATTTAACACTCAAGGATAGTATTTAATGATTTAAAAATATATTAATATTTAAGATAAAATTATTAAATAATATGGCACAATTATTCATATTGGATTTCAACACAGTGACATTATATATAGTTTATTACCCTTCATTCAAGCTAATCACAGTGATACAAGTGTAAAAGTAGCAACAAAATTATATATTAAATAATGAAAACAAAAGAACTGTACAAATATATTTGAGTTACAAAATAAATGAGACATACAAAGTTTCTTAATTATTCAAAGATAAAAGTGAAACAATAAGGAACAAGAATGCAGCAAATCATAAATATCAAGCCAGTACTAACTATGTATAACAGCTCAAAAGTGCATGCAGTTCTTCATTAAGAAGGAATGCATCTAGAAATTACAACATGAACACAATGTGGAATTAAAAAATTGAACAGGGTGACAAAAATATCCTGAGTTGATATACAAAAATATTTTCAGTACAATATCCCAATGTGAATTTATCATAACATTTGCAATGGCTGTATTTTGTGATGATGATTAAGTTTTAGGGAATAAATGGATTTTGAAAGGTTGTGCAAACTAAGAAGTGCAAGATTCTAAAACTAAGGAAGGACTAGACAACACATTTGTGGAGGGCGGAGAAAATGGAAAGGTATTATGTATTTAAGGCCCAAAAGAAATGATATGAAAATAAAAATTAACACATATGCACACACACTCACAGGTTGAAAGTTATCCTCAACATTCACATGCTATATTCATGATTACATTTGTGGATTTGAAGACACAAGAACGGACAAAGCATTGAAGATACATAAGAATAATGTAATGAAATGATTTTTCTCAAATGGATCCTAGAGTTACTGGAATAAGATTAAAATCGTTTGACCCTTTTGGAAAATCACCCTTTCCATAATGGTATAGAAAGTCCATCATTGTTTTTAGAAGAGATGACACATGACAGCCTTGTCTAACTCTTCTGCCTTAACCTTTGCATTTCAAAATTCCCTGTCTGCTATATCCCTGAACACATGGCCTAAGATGCTTATAAAACATAAGTTACAATAAGGAAAATTATAAATGTTTTTACAAAATTCTTTAGCAGTAAAAGTAACTGATATATCAAAGTTATCAGGAGACTGTATATGGGTAACATTGTAAGAGTCAATGTGGCTGAAATATTTTAAAACATAGGATTCACCAATTTCCACTGGCTTTCAATTCATTATTACCACAAGCCCCAACTCCTTACATGAAATTGTGCCCACATTTTCTCTCGCAATTTTGAAGCCATTATAATGACAGTCGAATGTTGTCATAAATTTAAGAACATCATAAAATCCTGACGAAAAAAATAGGGTTTGGATGTAATATTCAACAAAATGAGTTCTGCTTTAATTCAGATTTTCAGCATAAATATATTTCTTCTGGGTTGGCACATTAAAAAAATGTCTTTAGATAAACAAACTAGAATCTCACCAATTTACTATTGAATTATATAGAAAAAGTCAGTAATTTCAATCACAAGCATGATATGACAAGTGTTTTTATCAGGACAATAAAAAAGCAACAATGGCCATGATAAGTATGAATGAAAATAGCTTTTTCTGTGACAAATAACATAAAAGTAAATCATTTATAAATACCAACAATTAAGAATGTGTGTCATTCATTCCACTGATAAGTTTTTATATTATTCAAATTTTAAAATAAAGTCAATTTAACATGTATACATAATATGAAAAAGAATATTTTTAAATACCAAACATAGAGTAAACAAAATTATACTTAAAAAGAATTTTAATGTTCCATATGTAAAACATATGTGAACATTTCAAGCATTTTCAGCTATTTCTATCAAAGTTTGCTCATAAAATAATAACATATACTGAATGATTAAATAATTCCAATTAACTGACAGCACTTTGCATTCCATTCCTTATATGTACCTTGCCTGTTATGGATTGATTTTCTCTATGTTCTAAGCATTGCATTTAAGTAAATTAGTACATAACTTAAAACTCATGCCTCAAAAACAATTATGTGAGACTGTTACAAAGTGTACACCACCAGTTATATAGAAAATGACTGGAAAAGTCTACAATTCTATAAGTTTATACAGCATGGCAACAAAAAATAAAGAATAATAAATGTAGAGAAATTGGTTTCACCTAATGTAAAACGTATCTCTTTATATTTTGATGAAACGTGATCTAATTCGACAAAACATCTTGGTATTTAATAAATAATGTAGAATATTTAGTTCAGAGCTATTTGTACTGTAATAACTATCTAAAATGAAGTGTGGTAAGAAAATATGTGAAACAAATGTCAATATGTGTTTAGAGTACAAAAATTAAAAAATACTAACCATTATTCGGAAGTAACTAACAGAATTATTTAGAATGAGAAAAGGTAATGATGAGAAATTAAAACACATGACAAAATTAAAGCTTCTATATAATCAAAATGCATAAATGTGAGAAAACCATTATTTTGTAGTATTGTACACATATTGATATCCTGAGTTCAATACATTTAGAGATCTTTATTTTTCAGATTTACCTGATGTACAAAAAATAAATAATAAGTGAAATTTGATCACATTCTAAAAATTATTATTTTCAGCACTGGGGATCAATTGGGCTTACTAAACTTTCTTTTAAGTTTATTAAGGGATTACTTTCTTAAATCTGCTATCTGTACAAATTGAGTGAACTGCATTCATGTCATAATGTATGTTATCAAGTTACATATGAATTTTGTAGCCAGTGAATTCCCCTTACCTGCTACTTGAAAATATACTAAAGATAATTTTTTTCATAATATCTCCCACAAGAATGATAGTTTTGGTATATTGAGATTGTGTTTTCTTGACACTGCCAATTAATATTTTTAGTTTTAACAACTACTGCTTATTTAAATAACCAGTTTTGTAATGAAAACATCCATTTCATTAAAATTAAATTTATAGCACATAAGAAATCAATAGCATTTGAGATGAGCACATCTAATGTTCAGTATCTTCTCAATGAATATTTTACTTATAGCAAAAAGTTCAACAAAATATAATAGTACATTTGCAAAATCCTGTAAAGGTTTTTCAGGCATCAATAGCAAATTCTTAACAAGATGCCTTTTAGGGAATAAGTTATCTGTTTAGTGATATTCAGTTATCTCAAAATAATGAAATTAGTGATTAATCCATTGAGAATGAAAGACAATGAATTCTTCTACGGAGCATTTTTTTTCAGATAATAATACAGGCAAAGTTAATTCAGCAATTTTATAAAGAAAATAAGTTTTGAGTATTACTCTACCCATAAAACTGGAAGTTTATTTTATGAAAACATTTCTTTTATACAAAAAACACACCCACGTCCACATACAATACTTGATTATGAGAGAAATGGTGAGAACTCATCAAAGTAACTATATTCTATCAGTGAAATAGTATAGATATCCTTGAACAAGACAGTCCTATATTAATCAAACAAAGGCTAGAAAAACTTATTTGTTTATGCATAAAGTGATGTTTAACACACTCAGTACAAACACATGAAGTGATAGCAAAAGCTAGATTAAATATCTTGTTAAAAAAGTACAGTCTCAGAAAATACATTATGAAATAATAACCTTGAATTTATGGTTATTTAACACTAGATATTCGATATTCCTTTTTGAAAGGTGGGAAATGTGGGTTGTGCAATAGTGTAAGATTGTATATTTCACAATTAGCCCTTGTCATCCTATTATTTACTATATGGAAATTGAGAGCATACTTTTAAGCTGCCCTAATTGAGACCTCAGTCAACAATCATATCCTAGCCCCATGAGAAGATTTGTGGTCTCTGTGAATTGACTGGTCCCAATTTCTGGCCTATATCAATAATGAATACTGTTTATTAAGTTAAGAGATCGTTAGGCCCTTTAATGGAATTTTCTTTAATTTAAAGTAGACTAAACTTTAAATCTCTATTTAGGCATGGATAGAGTAGAATTTATTTTACAGAATTCCTAAATTAAAACAATAAAAGTGAACACAATTATAACTTATTACAAATATAAGTATCAATAAATAATTTTTTGTGATGGGCTTCCTACACTAAAAAAATTCGAGTAGGTTATTAGCTAATAGGTTTTGTCATCATAATGATGTAGAATTGTAAGAAAAGATGAAAATGTGCTTTTTATGCCCTTCTGCAGGAGAAAATGGTTATTAAGCATCCAGATATTCAGTGGAGCATGAATAGAATGGAAAGGCAAGGGGCGAAAAGTGAAAGCAATGGGTATTATGGTACATAAGAGTGATGGTTTTTTAATAACATCTGGATGATCGTGATCATCACCAAAACAGGTCGTGCTTTGTATCTTTTGTGGAAATATAATAGTTATTAAAAAACCATCACTCTATCATGGAATTCCACCAAGTGACGGCCTCCACAGTGAACTTTGTTATACATTCAGTGCATGGTAGGTGGGTTGGGAGTAAAGGAGTCTTAGATAAGTGAACGTCAAGCACTACAGATTGAGTTTTCATGGAAATTTTATAAAGCAAAGGGGAAGAATGGATGATTTCAACTGGGCTACAATAGTATGAAATGTTCAAATAAGTATGTTTCTTGTTTTGCAAGAGTCACATCCCCAGGTCATGTTAAATATAATGCGAGCTATATGGGCTCAATAAAATGTCTTTCTCATGGACAACTGTGCTGAAAATGGTTCATGCACTCTGAAGACACCAGGGGTTCCAATGGCAAATGATGAGTACTTTTGGTATTCGCAGTATTTGTTTCTCAGTGAAGAGGCAGCTAAAGCATCTGACCCAGACAGGGAAGGCTAAATTAAACAACCTGTGTCAGTTTAAAATCAGTAATGAGAAATGTAATAAGAAACCAATACAATTAGTACCTTCCATGAAACTGGTAAACACTAACATTAGGAACAATTTAGTAACTATGTAACTGTCACCATATGGTGTTTGGCAGAGGGAGAGGTGACCCAGCATTTATCACCAGCCAGTGAGGATTGATGGAGCTGCAGTTAATTTACAGAAGAGGAAAAAAAAGCTTGAGGTGGCTATAATACTAAATGGGAAATTAGGAACTAGGGTAGTCTACATAGAGGACATGAACAATAAAATGATTTCAGTAGAAGCAAGAGCATTTCCAACATATTTAGTTTTAATTTAAGTTTATATCCAAACTGGAAAACGGGAAAGAAGTACACACTATATCTATGATCAATTAGATGTAACTGAGAACAATCCTAGCCAACAGAACCTGGTATTGATGGGGAACTGAAATGTAACAGGTGGAAAGGTGGGAGGATGGGAGTAAGGTAGGTGACCATGGCCAAGGATTAAGGAATTTTAGTTTTGAAAAAGAGAAAAGATTTTGTAGTAACTAACACCAAACTCAAACACCAAAAAAGATGTGGGCATTTTTGGTAAATGCTGGGAGAGCATTTACCAAATACATATATTTACATCTATTAGTAAGGCTAAGATTGGGAAGGAAGTAAATTAGCAGGGGAAATTTAAAGTGGGTAGGCAAGGCAAATGAAAGTGATATTATGAATATATATAATGCCGTTGGTGTTGAAAGGACATTTTCATGTAGATCCAAAAAAGGATTTTTTACAAGTAATGTTTTCCACCACCTGATAATGACTGTATAGTTGAAACCCGGTAAATGCAATAAAGGTCTTTCATGTGGAAAAGAAAAGTATTCCCTCCAAGTGTGAAACATTTCCGCAAAATGACGCCAGAGTCAATCCAGTTTATCGAGTACAGCTTGTTTACATTGATCAAAGTGAATGACAAAGCTTTTCTTTAGTTTTAAGTGGAGATTATAATGATGAGAAGATGGCAATTTTACACTGTTAAAAATCTACTTTATTTTGACTGTTTTGATGTCACATTAGCATTAACTTTCAAATACTTTTCCTGAGTTTTAAAAGTAAAATTTGCACCCCTGAATTTTCCAAACCACAGCTTTATTATGCTGCTGAGCTGTTTTGTATCCAGTTTTTCTGTCAATTTAAAAATATTTTTGAAAAATTTTTACCTACAGCCTGTTGCCCAAACTTCATTGGGCTGTGTTAATGAATTTCAAATTTTATTATTCAATATTCATTCATTGGATGTTTAGTCAAAATGGTGTCAGTAGTAACAGATATTCATAATCTACTAGTATGGGTCAACATTTTTTAAAGAGTAAAATTATTTCTATGGTAAGACCATTGAAAAGTAGCATGCTATTGACACATCAACATTTAGACAGGCAGAGTAACTTATAAAAAAGGAGTATAAAAGTTTCACAAAAAGTCTCTTCAGAAAAGTAATAAGGAGGAAAATGGCAAAGGCAAGAAAACAAAGATAAAACATTCACTGCTATGCATCACATTAACTTACCAACATGGCAGAACAGAAATAAGTGCTAATGTAGGCCAAAGTGGAATAGAACATCCATAAAGGCTTTCTACAAAAGTAATCCAAAAGATAAAACAGACAACACCAATCAAATTAAAACATTAGCAAAATAAAATCATTTAAATAAATACATGCACAGCAAATTATTGGTAATAATATTTCATCATTTTGAAAATAAAACAATGAGGAACTGAAAAATAACTTGAAAGCTAAATGAAATTGAAAAAAAAAAATTAAAAATTTAATTTCTAAAAATTCTGATGAATCCTTACACAGACATAGGAATGATATTTTTAAATTTTTACAAATTAAAATTACTTCTAGTAAGAGAAACCCAATGCATAATGTCATAAGTGGCTAAACAGAATGTTGAAATACATATAAGAATTGGCATCCCCAGATGGAGACGAGTGAATTTTTTATTACCAGACCTTCCAAGGGAATTAAAGACAGCTCTGGAGCCCTATAACAATATGCTAATTCTTGAATTTGTTTATCCCACTACAAGATGCTTTGAAATCATTAGTGTCTTGATATCATGACTTGTAGCAATAGTCTGTGAATTTCTTTTAGAAAAAGAACTCCATTAATGAATTGGGGAGTATATATTAGGACTACTACTCTCTGCAGAAGGACATTGAAACTACATGGATAGAATTATGTTCTACTTCTTGTATTAATTTAATACTAATTAGATTATTTGATTATATGTACACATCAATCAATGTTCTGCATTATATTTGTCTTTTTTCAATAAATGCCTTCATCACAGGATCACTGTAGACTATTTGTTACTAAGTACATATTCACTGTACAGCATATGGAAACCCATATGTTTATGCAAACCATTTGGTTATTCACTCATTCCCTTCACTGTGTCAGACTAGAGCTATCCAGAAAGATCTGCTACCCTTATTTTTCACAATTACCTTAAAATCAGATTCTACAAAAAACTCTCTTAATCAATAACTATGTAGATTTTCAAATAAAAAATTACATTGTATCACTTTGGATTTTTAACCTAATTTTTAGAAATAAGTACTTTTAACTACATATCAACAACTCATGTCAATGCAGAGGGCTTAAAGTTCACAATTAAAAAAAATAGTTATGGTCCACAATTTTATCAACCAACATAAGATAGTTAATTCTATGGTCGAAATTTTTGAGAGAAGAAAAAATAATTGAAAACGCTTTTCAAATATTTTGGCTAGTGACCTGGTCACATTGAATCTATTGAAATTGAATTGAATATAATAGAATTATCAATATGGAACACACCTGTACATTATCATTCCCCCTTTTTGATGGGTCCAGACTAATTTTTGGAACGGGAAGGTTGCTACCTTCCATCCACTGCTCCGCAGTCAACTGAGTTTTACAGCCAGCAGTATCAGGAAATAGGTCAGCATGAAAGTCTCTGTAAGACTGAAAAGTCAAATTCTGGCTATAGTAATTTCAAATACATTCAAAAAGAAACAAATAGAACAAAAACTATTAATAATAATAATAAACTTTTATTTGCCTGGAGACTATTGTAAAAAGGATACATGATATAAGGCACGTCAAGAGTGTAGAGTACATAGCTGTACGAATATACATTAATAATTAATACGTAAAACTCAATACATGAATGTGACAATGAATTAAAAGTTGATAAATTCTTTTACAGAATAGTACAACTGAAGGTGAAGAAATTTCAATAACTCTACGGACGAGATAACTCGTCCAAATCAGGGAAGGGGTTAAACATAAAAATTTTACTTTCATATTTTATATCCGATGGCAAACGATTATATATTCTTAACCCCATTGTTTTTTGACCATGTGAAGTGTTGCACGTCCTTATGTAATTTTGATGAAGATCTTGACATGATCTGGTTTTGTGGTGATTATCTGAATTATCCCAATGTATCCAGTTGATACCATTACTACAGTTCCTTGGTCATGACTAAAAATAGCATGCCCCAAAATTATGACATTCTCTTATAATTTGTAATATGTGACTTACAATTTTTATTTTGGGAGAAGTCAACTAAGTGAAATGCTAGGGAAAAATTATTAAATTTCTTTATTGAAATCGAAAATTTTTATTTGGATATCCTTTAAGAAGTCTATTCAATTTAAAAGACCTTTTCCCATCAAATCTCAAAACACCATTTAAGATACGCTGTCCATATCATCATTAAATGAAAGAAAAAAAATTGAAATTAAACAATTAAATTTTTGTTCTTCAGTGAATAAATATTTTCATATTGCTGAACATGAATATGCTATAAAATTTACCTCGCTAAATAATAATGAGAATAACCTTATGAAATTTGGTGGTCCACCAAATTAGTGAAAAATTAATTGAGTGAACCCCAGCTTTCAAATGATGTCTAAACATTTTTATATAGTAATTTTCAACCAAGTGAAAGACAATCCTGAGATGATCCATAATTCACCCACTCCTGAAGACCCATTTCTGGAAATTTGTAGAATTTATCCTCATCATTGAAGAATTCAACAACACTTCTGTTTTAAAACTGCCCATCATCTCTCAAGCTTTCACTATAACCCTAAAAAATATTAGTCACTTCAGAGGTTGCTAAAGATTTTCTCTTCTGAGAAATATATTTCCTACGCAAAGAAGCCATATCCAAGTGTATTACACAACAGAGGAAGGACAGGAAGGCAGAAAACCTTGTGATGCAACACAATAGTTAGTTATGTAGGTCAAAAAGCTGAGCCATTTGTTCCATAATGGATGATTCATAATGGCAGAATATGCAGTATTAGCCACCAGTAAAATCTTATGCTTAAACACAGATGGAACAATAAAGAAGCTTTGAAGCATGGCACGTGTGAAGCATTTTTACATATATACACAGTTCCTACAATAAATGGAGGCATGGCATGGAACTTAAAAATGATTAATGCAGTTAGCGGGGTTGAAGATACTTGTTTGCATTTAAGACTAGTTTATGCATATGAAACTTTATTTTTATTAATTTTCTCTACATAATTTCTATAGGTACATTAGAATCCATTCAGGAATAATATGCCTGGTGATAAAAGTGAAACTGGTGATTTATAGTTAGTAGATAGTTATAGGACAGAAATTATGAAGGTGCCCCCCTTTCTATTAACCCACACCATTTATAACCCCACAGAGCTCACAAGTTGAACACAGATCCACTTGAAATGTTTGAACATGAACAATTTATTGGAATTAAACCTTATACATTAAGAAAATAATTTAATTGGGGAAACTGATAAAAAATAATATAGAATCAATATCACCACTTTGGGCCTGTTCTTTTACATTGACTTAATAACACAATTTTAAAATTTTAGAAAAAGGAAAATATTGGAAAAATATAATTGAATTAAAAATCAAATTTAAAAACAGCAAATTAAGATACTTTTAAAAATTTCAAAGAGACGCTATCTAGTCAGTTTTGCCCTACTAAAATTATAAGCTACGCCTGAAAGATGAGTGGTGGCCAGTAACATTAGGGTGGTAATCATGGCATACTATTAATTCATCTAAAACTTGCGTTGATTGATGACTTGGTAGTTTTTATTTCTTTATTAGTAATTACAACTTTTGTGTATTTTTACAGTGGATAAATGTTAGTGCCACTTTTTGAAGCATGTGGTGTAAGTTCAAATAAAACTTGGGCATGTATAACCGACTATTACTGCCAAATAATTAAATTGATTTAAATATGAGTTTTTACTATTTTTATATTAATTTGTAAATCTTTCCCATGAGTACTTTAATTTGTAATGAACATGTTTTAACACCCATTTTTTCCACAAAATTTAGTGAGCATAAGTGACTTAAAAGAAAAGCATCTCATATGAACTCAAATGCATACTTATCTTATCCTGAATATTTTCCTCCTTTCAACATATAACGGATTTCCTTTTGCAAATTACCACCATTGAATACATGAATATCAGTATATTACTTGAGGTTGTACAGTATCATAAGACTGTATATATCTAAACAATACTGTTTTTTGTTCTCTACTTGTCCAGCAAAATTACTTTTATAATCCTATACTTTCACACTATGAATTGCAATGACTAAAAAAAAATGTCAGTGTGCACATTGCATAATATACAGGAAAAAATACACTTGGTATTTGGAAAATTTTCTCTAGATTTTCTCTTTTTATTCTGCAGTAAAATATCTCAAAAAGGAGGAATTATACATAGTTAATAAATAAAGACAACTTCAGATGTTAAACAATATATGCTGAAGCTAATCACAATCTATGTAACTTCACACGTGACAGAGGTCACCATGAGAGATAGGTATTGTCTCCATCAATAATTACTTTAAGAAAGAAAACACAACTTTTACCACAGATGAAAGATTCCACGTACCTTTCTCGGAACCTGGTAAGTAATAGGGATGACAGCAGTTGATGTTAGCTGCAGAACTCTATTCACTTCCCCCTCCATCACCTTGAGCGCTCTTTTTGGAGCAAGGCATGCTCCTTTAGTTTGCTCCCCTGAATGACGAATGCCTTCAGCCAAGAAAGGTTCTCGGTCCATCACTTCCATGTATGCTATGGTAGTATCTCCCTTGCCAGCGAGAAACAGCATATTTGTGTCCATATCAAACAAAGGAATTAGAATTCTGAAAAAGAATACAATTGCAACCAATTCTATTACATAGTGACAACACCCTTGAATCACTGATGAGACAATTATGGGGACTTTTGATAATTAGTTCATACACATACTTAGTAGTACATTACTATCAAATGTAACAAATATATCACTGTTGTAATGTATTTTGAAGGGAATCTCATTAAAGATCTTATATTTCTTACCCAGTTGAACTATCCAGGACCAGAGCTTTTTCTGTTTCCTCAAAGTTCCTAAGGTCTCTTATAAAAACTTGTCGCAGACGATTCTAGAAATAAAAAATGTGGTTCTCAATTCAACAGTAAGTTTCACTTCTAGAAATTAATTATTTTCTGCAACATAGACTAAATACATCTGTTAATACAGTTCCTATAGAAATACACATGCACAAGTTCAATGAACAACAATATCATGAACATTTTAAGATATAAAAAGAGTAAAAATGCTTACTGCATCAAAACCAGTGGTCAGGATTCTGTTGGAAGATCCCAACCAAACAACTCTTGAATCCTTTATGCTTTGATGACTGTTGGCTACATGGGTAAAGCAACCACCTCTAGGGTCTAATACTCGAACCTGCTTGTCTTTGCATGATGTTGCCAACAATGAGCCATCTGATTTCCACCCTACAGCTTGTATTACCTCACTGTGTTCACTATTAGCTAAAGATAAGAATCCACAGAAGGATGCATGTGATTAAATGACACTATACTAATATTTAAGTGACATATTAGTAGTCTTACTTATTACAATAGAAAATTTATATGTGAGTACATTATGTTTATTCTATACTGCACATAACCATTCTGTTTTATAATCCTTAAAACAAAGAGGTCATACTTAAATTCATTCAAAATATGAATTAAAAATGATGAGGGAAAAAAATGATATCTTACAATACATCTCTTTCTCAGTCAATATGTCCCACAAAGTCAACGTAGTAAAAGATGTCGACGTGAGCAAATTCTCTGCAGTGGGATGAAACATCACCGTCTCCACCCTCCTTTGTCGATGGGAAAAGGTACACTCGGGGGTTGTAATACTTTCTGTCAGCCCATCTTTGGGTATATGCCATATCTTAACCTGAAAATTATAAGAGTTATTATTTTCAATTACTGCACATTTGTTTTATCAATACTTCAATTTTAAATTTTAGGAGTAAATTTTAACTGGACCATTGAAAATTGTCCCTTGGAACATTATCTATACCTGTATCTTGGACCCTAGATATTCAAAGCAGTCAAAAGAATTAAAAAATATCACCCACAAAAAGATGATGTGTGAATCAGCCCAATTAGTATGAATGGAGGACTAGATTACATTAAAACTGAAGTCAGAAGATTTTTGGCTCTAGATGGAAATGACAAATTCAAATTATATCACAGAGCCCTCACACATACGCATATCAATTTGTGATCTTGTCTGCTCTTCTTACAATCTTCAATGTCCTTGATAGAGCTTGGAGAGAACCTTAATGAGAAGTGATTTGGAGGTGAAAAAAAAACTTGGGTATTATTTTTACTAAACTCAAATGAAATATCAATTTTGAATTCAAGTTATAAATTTAAACATAAATTGAAAGCTACTGAAGACTCCAAACATGAATGTACAAAACATGTTGAAATGATTGGATGAGTATTCATCATGAAATGGTGACATGGTAATATGCCAGAAACATGTGGTGGGTATCTCATTATCTAATGTGAATGACTCATGTACATGAATGCGACTACGTATGCACCTGTATAGTCGCAATATAGTCTCACGGCCACTGATGCCTCGACCAAGTCATTAATCAGAAGTTAAGCTGAAGGACCTGAGGCTTTCCTGGCATGTGCTGCTTGTGAATTCTTGGGATTTCCACCAGGTCAGGTATTCTACCTGGTGGAAATAGACCTAGGTGGAACAGACCTGTTTCACCTAGAATAGACCTAGGTGGAACAAAATACCTGACCTGGAGGAGATCCAGAGAAGAATTCACCAGAAGTTAGGCAGCTGAAATGAAGATATTTTTGTGACTGCATTTACTAAAAGAAATCGTAAATCATTTTTGAAAAGCAATCGACCACTAAATGCCTTATAGTAACTTATATATCAAGTTCTTATTTGGAATTTGGATCCCTCAACTAAAGCAGAAGCCTTAGTGCCTGTCACAGCATTAAATATAGTATTTATGTCCATCCTTCCGAATAAAAGTAGACAGTGATGATTACAAAGTGATTGCAGACCCTTATAAATGACCAAAACATGCTTTAGTCAATCAATTTGTAACTAATAGACTGTTGACTACATTTATCAGCAACCTGAATAAAACTGAGTGAACAGATTGACATATCAAGGTGATTATGAGATGGCTTACTGAAGGATTTAACTTTTTAAAAATTCACCTTTCTTTGCCTTATTGACTACTGCACAGTATTTTTTTATTATGATTTATTTTATTCTTATGATCTAGAACAATGTTTGAACTGTTAAAGTTATTTCTCCCTAAGAAGAGGATAAAGTATGCATTTTTTACGAGGGTCATACATGATTTAACACATTTCTATTGAGTCTTTAGCAAGAAGCAATACTTAATTTCTAACCTTCCTCATAGGAACAGTTGAATTAATCTATGCATAAAAAGTAGAATGTAGTGTTACTTTGTTTTACATTTATAAACTCTGTTTTGCCATAGATTTGTCATCTGTATCGATTCCCTGGTATGTAGTAGTAGTATTATAGGGTGCTTCGATGGCTATGGACATTTCGCACCTCTTCAAGTCATACAACAAACCCAACTGGACAAACAAAACACCCATGCCCTGGGCAGGATTCCAATCCGTGACCTTTGGGTTAGCCGGCGAGCACGCTACCCACCAGGCTAACCCAGTTGGCTCGATCCCGTGGTTCTAAGTAACAAGTTGCCTGATATAATTTTGGAACCAAGGTTTTTCTACCATCATCTTATTGACCTTGCAAAAATGTAATGCCTGCCTCCTCGTTCATCACTCTTTTTTGTCATTGTTTCCTACCATATTTTCATTAATTTCCTTTTCTACCCATTCCAGTCTCCCATTGCTATCTTACAAAATTTTTTCTCCTTCCTGCATTTCCTTTTCTATCGGTAGTATAGTAGTATTTTATTTTATAGGGTGCTTTGATGGCTATGGTCATTTCGCACCTCTTCAAGTCATAGAAAAAACTGATCTTCTTCTATTCTGAAAACTGACATTTCTTCTAACCCGCTAATGCATGAATGGATGTTGGAAAATGCAGTTGAACTGACAGCAAGTTTTTTTGGTGTGCTCTCTATTCTCAAAGTTATAATTGTCTCCCAAACGCTTAACCCTCATAACAGATCTCTCAACTTTTTCAGTTATCATTATTCCAACTTCAACTTTGCCTTCATTCATAAAATTATTTGACTTGCAATGAATTACAATTTATATTTCTACTCAGAAATACAACTATGGAAAATACCATGGTACTAAATGAATCAGATGAAATATTTATTTTCTTATGAATTTTCTTTGGGAGCATGTAATGTTATTTTGTGTTTAGTCAGATTTTTGTCTAATATATGAGGTAAAATGTTTGCTCCCAACAAAAGAGCATTTATAATTTACATTTTTGCCTTCGATACATTTAAAAGAAGTTGTTTTGGTGGCAAAGGAACATTTCCATATTCCAGTGAAGATTCGAGTGTTTGGTGATAGTTTCTTGTGCTCTCCTCCTTTTATCATGGTTAATTAAAATTTATTCCAGAAGAATAAATGTCATTAAAATAGAAGGGGTTGTAACTTATCACCAGGTTAGTTTAATTTGAAAGTTAAAGAAGGAATTAAGTAACACTAAGATCATAAGATAATAATAATAAAATGTCTTTATTAGGGAGAGATTGAGACTAGATAGCCCCTTCTTCCACCCCTAACCCCTTGTCACAAATATAATATTACACCAAAGTAATGTGAGAGCTTTTACAAAAAAAATAAGAACATAGGATAGAAAGTATACTATTATCATTAATTGTGTAGAAAGATATTTACAAATGTGTGGGAAAAATGTAAGAATAGATGGCTGTTATTCTTGATGAAAAAACCTTCTGCAGGAAAACACCCACACAAGAAGGGGAGGTGAGAAAAACCTGCGAAAACCTACTGACAGAATAGCTACAATGTGCAATAATGATTTGTTCAAATTATTATAGTGCATACACACATACATACATATTTTGGTGGTTTTTAGTGGGTGAAAGTCCCACAATACAGGGAGAGATGGGACCCTACCCCGAGAAGTCTGTCAAGATTTTTCCACCTTTTGGCATTCAACAAAGAAAAACATACATACATACACCCGTATACATATGGACACATACACCTGTATACATATACACATGCATATATGCATACACATGTGCAGGTATACATCATTTACATACACAAAAACAATAGTAACACACAAATATCAGAGTTGATGAATGAAAAAAATTAAACAAGGTTTGCTAATAATACTGCAATCCTTGATGAGTGAAGAAGACTTGCAACATACAGTGGCCATAATGAACAACACACACATAGGAAAAGTATAATATAAACCCAAAAAATGGAATTTATGGCCTGTGGCCAAGGAAAGTCTGCAGCAACCCATTGTCATAATTAATAATCTAACTGAAGAAAGTAAAGACATTTGCCTAAATAGTAAACAAAGTCATTTCTGATGGTAAGAGTTCAACAGATATAAAGGCAGAATTGCTCAAGCTAAAATAGCTCCGCACAATAGGACACAATTTATATGAAATAACATGACCCGAGAAACAAAAGAAAGATATTGCTAAATGCTTCTCTTGGAGCATTGCATTATAAGGCTCTCTTAGGCTCTTATATGGCTAACTTAGGCTCTCGGAAAAAAAGAAGGGATTTGAATCCTTCAAAACGCAGAGCTGGAGGAGATTGAAGATGTCATGGACAACAAGGATGACAAATAATGAGGTTCTTAGCAAATATCATGAAAGCAGAAAACTATGAAAGTTATTAGAAAAATAAGAAAACATTGGGCACACATGATACACATCCTGGATGGGTGAAAATAAAAAAATAAAGGAAGATATTATATTTTATTAAACAAATAGAGGTGATAAGGGTACAGAGACTGAAATTGCTCAAAGAAAATAAGTGTGGAAAAACTGGTACCAACCAATCTACAGAGAGAAAAATTGAAAGTACATGAAAACTTCTAAGGTCAACCCGAACAAATATTCCACGACACTGAGTTGTATTTAAGTGCTTATATAACCCAAATAAACCGTGTGTAATTTTTTAAGATAGCGTGAAAACACTCACCAAACAATCCTGAGATCCAGTGGCCAGAAGTCCATCGTGAAAAGGCGAAAAACTCATATCTGTTACAGTGTCGGTATGTGCGTGAACTAAAGGCATTGTCTTGCTCTTACGGCCACAATCATCAATAGGTAAAACTGCTATGCTAGACCCTGAACGAAATTGTTGGCTTCATCAGTTAGTGCTAGGCTTTTAGACTATTCTTAAGAAGAGGTTAAGAACCTTATTCTATCTTCAGAAAAAAATAAGTAGCTGTATCAATGAAATTCTTTAAGACTATCATTAAGGATGTTAAGAACTTAATTGTAACTTACCATTATGATCAACATTAAAGGCCATGAAGGCAGCAGAAGCTGTTATATTGTTCCCATAGGTTTGATAAGAACCTACAGTAATATCCCGAACACAAGCTTCTGGTTTTGGTACTATAGGAGCAGCATTTTTGTACTTCGAGGCTTTAAATCTCCACGCCATTATTGATGGTTGGTTATATAAATTCGCATAGAATTATACTAAAAGAAAATTAAATGAACGGATATTCAAAAGAATTTCAAAATTTTTAACTAACTACCCTTCGATATATGTTTTTAATGCACTTCACTAGAGGTAAACAATGTTGTGAGTTGTTTCCTTGGCGTAGCATTAACTACCATCATTATGTTAATAACTGTTTCACTGGTAGAATTTAAGCATTTGCAATACAGAAGTTAGAATTTAATGAATTTTAATTCACGGAAATCTCTGCTAACATGCTTTAAAGATGACAATAACATGACTTTTTGAACAATATACCGGCTTACCTTAGTAAGGCAATAAGTACGTCAACCAACCAAACCCTTTTACGGAGCAGCGTCGGGTCTGACAGCCGGATGCGGAAGGTTGGGTATTTCCGGTGTAAATAAACTCTTTAAAGTCCCTAAAATCACGACTAAATCGTTTAAATTTTTATTTTAGTATATGTAACGAATTAAAAAATATCCCGTTTTTATGACATTCATGATTTTGAAAAATGAATCGATCGATCCCTTGCTTATCAAGCGACGTGAGTCAGCCATGTAAATAGTAATGACAGGAATGGGAATCATAGCTTACGTCAGTATAACCAAGACCCATCGTCAGGCAATGAATATTTAGTAACGATTAGCTTTCAATTGGATGTTTTCTCTCATTCTATTTCACTTTTTGCTGCAACACGCCGGAGATACGACAATCACGTTGACAATTGGTAAAAAATTTACAAATAACTACACTACAAAATAATATTAATGAACACAGCATTTAACAATGAGTAAATATTTTATTGAAACTTAGATTTACAATAATGAATATAGGCACGAATTTCATTAAAGCGAAGAGTTACTTTCACGGCATTTTTGAAGCATGTACAATTTCAACTTCCGAATTTCAAGGTGTCAAGATCACTTCCACTGCTGTTTTGCTGATTTTTAGTACTAGCTCCCATCGCATAAAAATAAATTAGGGTAAAATCTTAATCCTTCTATGCTGTCATCTCTGCATGCCTTGCCATATTTTTCTGTTATAATCAAACGCTCTTTCGCCAATAAAACAGATATTCCAATTTCTTGAGCTAGCTCTTCCGGTGTCAAGGAATTTCTCGCCTCCAACTGAAAAACATATACAAAATTAAGAAAAAACGCATTTAAAAATGGATTCAGAAGTAATTTTGAACTATAACTCACCATTGACAATGTTCTTTCAACAATCTTCTCATCACTGTGTGACTGAAGTTGCAACACCACAACTCCACTGTCAAATTGCCTTAATATTATTGGTAACTTCAACTTTTCGAGTTGATAACATGCATTCAAAAGATCCTCTGGAGGTATTAATTCTAAACCCCTGGCTCGATTCACTCTGCAGTATGCATCCACCAACCCCATCATTCCTCCAACTTCCTAAAATAGGTATACATTATTTATAATGAAAATCATACAAAAGTGTTCGGACTTGCCATAATTTGATAAAGAAATCCCATTTACTCAGGGTTACATCTTTAATAATTCGCATTGTGGGCTGTCTTTTGGGTTAAAATGACATATTACTGTATGGATACTGAAATGGAAATGTGCTGCTATGGAAAAATGTTAAAAATTAAATGGATAGGTTGAATAACCTATAAAGTATCAGTTCAAAGAGCTGGAAAAATGATATGGTCTACACTTACAAAAAGAGAAAAGTTGAGGCATTCACGTTTAGTAATTGAATTGGAAGAGGATCTTACAGGGGAAAATGGTAGATGAAAGCAGAGGATGGTTTTCATCTACCATTTTAGAAGAATGCAATGAAGAATGTTAGTTATGAAATATGAGGATGGTTCAATAAGTATCTGTGTCAGGAATGAAGATGCTGATTTTTTACCAGTCTTTTTTTAAAATTCACTGTGGAAGTCTTGACTTGGTGGAATTCCATAATGAAACAAAATAGGACTGTCACTTGTATTTACACCAAATGAGAACTGAAAAACATGACCAGTTTTGACAGTATTCGTCAATCATATACATATAATTGCTAATTGGCTTAAAAGCCCTCATGTCTGACTCCCACGCATCTCTTTTCACCAAACACCTCACCAGCAACCACAGAGAGTTTCATCTCCAAATCCCTTCACTGTGAGAAGAAAGGCCATAAATTAGACACCATAGAACAATTGGAAATCCACCATCACAACTTGGACCCTGACCACAGTGTTCAACGAATTCATATTCCTTGTTAAAACCTTTACAATACGTCCACACAATAAAATACAAAACAATCACGACCCAGGTTTCGACGTTAGTCGTTACCTGATGATGACGTTACTAACGTCGAAACCCGGGTCGTGTGTTTTGTATTTTATCGAGTGGACGTACCTATTGTAAAAGTTTTAACAAGGAATATCCACGAGTCAGTTTTGAGTAGCTTAATAGTTGATATACAATGTGTTACGTATAAATTTAAGCAATTTAAATGAAAAAAATAAAAACCTCTTTTTACTTTGTAGGAGACGCCCGATTCAACCAGAATCCTCAGCTTACGGTACTGCAAATCGTTCTCCTCAGAGAGCACAACCGACTGGCAGATCACCTTTCCCACTTAAACCCCCACTGGAACGACGAAACCTTGTATCAAGAGGCGAGGAGAATACTCATTGCGGAATATCAGCACATTAACTACTGGGAATGGATTCCGATCATGATTGGTACGAGAGAAGGGAGAATATTAATATATGATATTCCATAAATGTATAATGATTTCGATGTATACTTGTGGAAAAATGGCGTTCGAGTGTTGTCTAAAGAGAAAATACTGCAATTCCACATGCAAGATTTATTTTAACACGACCAGGTTTCTTCGTATAACGTCACGTTTAGTCGAAACGGCGAAACGTGGTCATGTTTAAATAATACTCGAATGTGAATTGCAGTGTTTTCTTTTTTAAAACTTCAATAATGAGTAAAAAAGTGAAGCCTGAAACAAATTCTTATACGGTGTCCAAAATTAAGACCTAAAAAACTTTCAGGAAATTAGAATTGTGTCGCAAATAATAAGAATACATACCATACAGTACCTGGCTCGAGGGATAAATTTATTGAAAAATTAAATTCTACCATTAATTTCAACTGGTCACCGTGCCTAAATATATCAGGAAATTTTTCATGGCTTTAAATATAATTCGTAAAAACTATTTCTCCTTATTAAAGCCAGAATTTCCCGCGACTGAAATATTTCGGTTCCCCAGAAACGCAGTATTTGAGCCCTCGGGTTGATTACCACAGTAATCAACCTGAGAGAAGAAAGATATATTAAGTGAGGGTAAAGCTCACATAGTACTAAGCCCACGGCGTGTGGAAATTCACACATCAGGGTAGGGGGACAGTTCCATTCCCTGTGCCTCCTGTGGTTTCCCACGAAGATGTGGTACCCGAAAAATCACTCAGCTCGGGTTTAGGTGGAATCGTATCCGAAATCGTCACCGGGTCTCGAACCTGGGTCCCCCGGTCAGTAGCCTTTCTACCAACTGGGCTACCACGACCTCAAAAACGCTATAGTTTAGATAATTGTTATTTCTTGAGTATATCCAGGGATCGTCCGTAAATTTTGTCGTCGCGAGAGAAAATATTAATTTTGATACCTAATTACTAAAATTTATCATTTAAGCATGTTTACTACTCAACATTCAGCTTAAAATATGATTTAAAAGGATAATGTTTAAAGATTAACAGCTGAGATAAATACGAGTTACCGTTAAATATATTAATAGTAAGAATACTGTATTCAAATTGGAACGACAACGCGCTCTCACGTTTTCTCCCATTTCAATTCATTTAGGTTGGGACACCTCCTTCAAACAGGGAGTCATCTATGACAACCACGGAGACTTCACATCTGATTACGACGAACATGTCGACCCATCGGTCCTCGACGGGCACGCCACGGCCGCCTTCCGATATTTCCACTCTCTCATTCAAGGATATCTTGAGTATGCACTCTTCGGATTTTCTGGCCTGGGCTTCTTATTTTTACTTGACTACACTATTTATTCCTTTATCCTCCTACCTTGAGTGTGTCTCACCCTCTTCGCTGATGGAAAATGAGTCACAACCAGATTACCATGACTTGGCGAACGATGTCGGGACGAAGGATGGTGTAAATCCCACCGATTACGCGATTTAGTGTATGTGTGTTGAGTGGTGTAATTGGCAGACGAATGGTTTAAGCTCGCGTCCCGGATTTGGATATTTTTTTCAGTTTGGAATTGGAAGTCAGATTATATACAGATTTTTTTTAAAGGGTGCTTCGACGGCTAGAGTCATTTTGCACCTCTTCAACTCATAGAAAAATCCCTGTTGAGCAAACACAACACCCATGCCCTAGGCGGGATTTGAACCCGCGACCTTGGGTAAGCTGGCAGGCACGCTACCCACCAGGCTAACCCGGTCGGCGTTATATACAGAAACGACCGCCATATGTCGTAAATACAACACATAAATAATACGAAATAAGGAAAGGGATAGGGACACATAAAAGGACGAACACAATATGTGGTAGAAAATATGCATGGAAACCGACAAAATCATGTGAAAAAAAGTTTTGTCCTCATCCGGGACTCGAACACTGGACTTCCCGATTACCGACGGGAAAATTAAAGGTACACATGTTAAAAGTGTATACGTTTAAGTATATATGCAACTCTCATTTACGTTGTCCAAATATCACTCCGTCATCGTTACTATTATTTGTCAGCTAAATCCGCTACTCCTTATGTCCCCGCACACCTTTCTTAAATAACCTCTGCTTTATCCACTGCTTTACTATCCCCATCCTTTAATCCCGCCTCTAACATCCAGGTTAGAGCAGGCAACTCTTAGGCACCGTATTATTTTCCCATAATACCAAGTAGGGAACCTTATTCCTAAAATCAGCACCAGATTGCTCCTCCATTCATTTTACTGGACCCATATTAACTCTTTTAAGCAACGATTAGTAATCGAATTCATCACTATAGCCAAATTTTAACTACTAACTTTAAATACCACCTACTCAATATGTCAAGAAATATTTCAAATCTACACTGAAAATTTAATTTCTTTGAAAGGATCAAGGAATGGTTAAACCCGATTATGTGAACCATCCAGACCTGTAGGAAATAGCTATCTTATCAAAATTACCAGATTATGTAATCTTTGGTTCAGTGGATTATATGAAATATGTCTTTTATAAAAAAAAGACCTTCAACCTTGCACCCTACCTAATCTACTTTCATATTTTACCACAGGGAAATTACTAAGTTGAGGCATTCCTTCAGCGCAATCAGACTCAGCGACTATTTCAACAGACCTCAAATTATCGAGCAAGATGGGTTCGACCAGTTTGTAAGAGGAATGTCCACTCAACCGCAGCACGCATCTGATCGTTATTTTACCGCCGAGGTGAGTCTTAAAGTAATGAGTAGCCACGCATATTTCCAAATGTGTACCTGTCTTTTATCTACACTCCATTCTGAAACATAAAACCGATGACACTGAAAATGTTTCCATTGAAGTGTTTGTCGAAAAGTTTCCTTTGCAGATGCGTCGATTGCAAAACTTGAATTTGTTTCTGTGAGGGACAGTTTCAATGGACGGGAACGACCATTTCAGCATGAAACTTATTAATCTAATTAGCTATACTAAATTTAACCAAAACCGCATCCTTCAGTCCTGAGGTCTGAGTAATAGTTGAAGTTGAATTTTCCTCATAATAAGCCCACGGGGGCTGAAAATTCGCACATTGGAGTAGTGATTCTAATTCCCTTCCCTGCCCCACCTATGGTTTACTACGAAGATGCGGCACCCTGGAAATCATTCGACTTGGGTGTAGCAGAAGGTGATTAGAGGCGTCACCTGGCCTTAAACCACTGACCCCCATTTAGTAGCCAAGGACTCTTCTCACCCATCTACCGTGACCTCTTGACACTTTTTCGAAATATTCCAAATATTTTTGTTAACGCGGTAGAACTTATTCTGCTACAAAGGAGCTATCATATCAAGTAGAACTTGTTTTCAACGAGACGTGGGTCACGTAACGTCTGCTCTGATAAGAGGTAGGTCACGTGTGTGCGAATGGAGTGGTCCTGCAGTTAGTCACCATGGTCAGTTATGGCATGGCAAATAGAAGGAGAGGGGAGAGGGATTGAGACGACTCTTTCAGAAGAATGTTTTTACCAATATTAGAAACTAAATTGATGTACCTTCTTATATGTATTAAACTCAAGTGAGACATATATGCAGAAGGTGAGTACCGTGGATTATATGTATTTCCTGTAGAAAAAATACGGTAATATTATGTACGTTCTTTATCATTCCGATCATTTAGTCTTGCAGGGTAATACAATAAATACTACTATTTCATTAATTTTAAAGAGAAGTCAATTACAAATACATGAGTTAAAAAATAGAAAATAGCACAATTATTTAATTAAATGTAGTTGAACGGTATTTATATTTTAATTTAGTGAAAAATCAAACGATACGCAGAGGCAAAGTGAGAAGACATATCCTGGTTTCCAGAAGAGTAGACGAAAGAAAGATGTAGCATATTAGTACCGATTGTGTAAAGAAATTACTACGAAAAGGTAAAATCTATAATATAATAAATATCCATGAAAAATTATCACCACTTGCTTATTAGCCACAGAAACGGAAAAAACTTCAAAACACTGTTTACAAGTGACCTATAATAAGTTAAGTCAGTCATTTGTATACGATGCATATACAAGAATTGTAAATACTTTCGTCATTTAACTCGTATCTTTAAGGTCTACCATAAAAATCTTTGAGAGGAAATACAATAAGATTGATGAATAGATCGTGCCCAAGACAATTATCTGTTTAGTTAAATTTGTTTTCTTAATCATTTCTTCTAATAATCCCTTACTTAATATTGGAGTAAGAGAAACACTAGGTCATTCCAAACAAATTTAATTTAAAGACACGACCCGGGTTTCGACAGTGCTGTCATCATCAGGTGACTTTTACTTAATGGTTTGCATTAATTACTTGAAAATTTTACTTTCATTAATGAGTAGAAATAACAGTTTATAATTCGTTTCTGTTTAACAGACGTTTATTTAAGGCGAACCGCATACACTTTATATTTTAGAACTATGCACGGTGTCTTTCATGGCTGAAAGTAAGTTTCTATACTGCTTGCTCCTTACTTTCTTTACGGTTGCAAATGTCAGAGACGGGTGAAATAAAGCGGAGTTTAACAGTCGGCTGAGATTTTTCTCTCAGTAACAACTTTCATTAGTATTTCAATGAAAAAATGGCGTGCTTAAAAGCAAACGGTAGTGATGTTAAAATAAAATTTAATGCGAAGACCACTGTACCCTCCAACAGATTACACAGTACTTATTCCGTGCCAACCGACCCTTTGGAATGGATCTCAGATCAATAGACATCCAAAGAGGAAGAGACCACGCCTTGGGAAGTTACAATGACTACAGAGAAGTCTGCGGTCTTCCGAGGGCTCACCATTTCTCAGATTTCCTGGATGTCATTGACCAAGACGTAAGTAATATAGTCAAGCATAATTCTTGATCATAATTCGTGGAAAAACGTGTAAAACAAATCGTAGAGATTACATATTTTAAGCATATTTTTTTCAATTTTTAATAAAATGATATGTGACAAGTTAGTCGAGAAGTTGGTCGGTCCAATTTCATATGATAAAAGATATAGTTCCTATTTTCGGATTCCACTCTGAAGATTCAGAGATAAAATAAATGCACATCGACTTGACTCCAGTACACCAGTGTCTAAAAGGGCTCACCTTGCCGTTGTGTTTGTTTCTCCAATGAAACTGCAGATTGTGGACAGGCTGTCCAAGGTCTACGCCAATCCGGAAGACGTGGAGGCCAACGTAGGCGGCTTCTTGGAGAGGCACGTGCCGGGCACTCTAGCTGGACCCACTTTCGTGTGCATCATGGCCGAGCAATTCAGAAGGACGCGGGCGGGTGACAGGTACTTCTACGAGCACGGGGGATTCCACCACTCGTTCACCCCAGGTCAGTATCAATTGGTACCACTATGCTAAAATTTAAAAAAAAAACGACTGAGCCAATTAAAAACGGGGTGCATGATTGCGCATTGAACAACAACATATCATAATGCATATTTAGTACCTTTATGCAGCAGTAATATTACTGATTCACTGAATGACTCATAGCTACATTTCCTGAACACTTTTATTCGACCTATCGGCCTAAAATGTTCTATTCATTACCTATTCATCCTGTGAGTATGGAAAAAACCTAAAACCCCAATAGAGTGAACAGGGTTCGACTCCAGGAACCTTTATTTTTTACATACAAAGTAATGGGAAAAATGAGAATTTTTACTGCAAAAGAGGATTTAGACATACATTTCTTCTTTCACGAAATCTACATATTAGACAATATTGTTTTTCATGAACAGGATAATAATATGCATAAAGAAGTTATTGCGTGATTAATTAGTGACTAAATTAGTGAGGGCAAAAATAAATAAATGAACATCTAAGTCCAAAGTATCGGGCATACTTTCGATAAGAAAACACAGACAAATTAAAAATACAGGACAGTATCGGGAATAACTTTGTGGAAGCAATTCATGAGTCAAATGAAAAACTTCGTATTTTACACATAAAATTATGTTTATTACCAGTACCTAAGTTTTTCATTTGAAGATAATAATGTTTACTATCCCCTGGAAAATATAACTAGAGAAATAAGGGTTGAATCTGTTTAAATCTTAATGGATGGTTATTACACGTGGTGTGTGTGTGTGCCCTGTGTTGAGACACCATTGCTTAATATTAGCAAGTGCCTATTGTCAATTTTGTTAAACAAAATGTTTCCAGTTACAAATATTAAATCAGAATATGTCTTCAAACTTATTAAACTCAATAAGTCCATGTACCTGTAAGTTATTTTCAAGTTAAGACTTTAGCAGGCTGATAATGAAAGAGACAATCTCTAACAATGTCACTCAGCAAAAAAAAAATATTGAATGCCTCTGATTCAAAAATCCCATACTCATGCTACTTTGTATAAAGCATGCATCAACATTCTGTTGTTCTGTCAGAAAAAGTATGTTCAACAATTACAGAACTGATGTCGGAAAAATGTTTCCAGTGAGGTCACTACACGAAAAAATGCATTCATCAGAGAATAAATTACGCCGCAGGCAGAAATAAAACAGAGATTCGATGATATTTCAAAAGGGTAAGCAAATTTTCTACAAAGGGTATTGCACGTTGAGCAGTTTAGAGAAACAATAGTTACGATCACGAAATAATTTAAGGAAGGAATTATACGATATTAAAATCAAAAGGAGAATGATGACGAGGCATGAATAATGAAGAAGTCTATTGAAGACGTTCTTACAGATGTACTAATATGAAGAATGGAATTGAAATAGGAAAATTCTCGTTCATTTCATTCAAAAGATCACATTATTCTCAGTTTATCATCACTTCTGAGATCACCTTCTTTATTCAAAATATAATTGAATTCATGGATTAGCTACTTTTCCGTCAAAAGTGTTTATATCGTTATCTTCAAGCTAATTTAAAAATTGTATCTTTATCATATTTCGCATGGAAAAGGAATGAGCCTCTACGACACTGGCCTTGATATTTTCGTTATACGAAAAACCTAGAGCGTAAATGTACAAAACGTTGCCTTCTAGCAACCCCTCATCAAGTCGAAAGTTGAAGTAGAAAAGTTCCCCTCGTCTCCAGAGCCGGAAACTGGGAAACTTTAAGGAATTCCGAGTTCAAAAGGCGCGTTCTATTAACGTTTGCTCCTTTACAATCTACAGATAATATCCTCTTTCGAATCATTTTCAAGGGAAAAGGGACCCCATGCATTGACAAGTGGAGGGTGGGAACTGATCTGTCTCAACTACCTACGCTTCTCGTTGGTTTGGGAGCTGAACCTCCGCTCTCCCTTTTTCTCGACTCCATAGTAACTTTGAGAGTGTTACGTAGCTCATTTTGAGAAAATATTAATCCCAGGGGCAATAAAAATTGTGTTCCAAGACCATATCATCTTGTCAGGTAGGGAGAATAAACTTCTCTTTTTTCTTAACTTCTGCAGACCAACTGAAGTCAATCCGAGGTGCAAGTTTCGCCCGTCTGCTTTGCGACAACGGAGATGACATAACAGAAATGCAACCACAAGCATTCCTGCAGCTGTCTCACTCGTGAGTACAAAACTACTCCAACTGAGAAAGGTATTTTTTTTAATTGACCATTCTCATTTGGAAAAGATAAAAAAATATCTCAGAAAAGGTGCCAAATGCATTGTAAATGAATAACCTCTACAAAATGAAATTACATAACTCTGTCTGAATTTTTGAGACGCGTTACATTGACCCTTTTTTAAAGGCAGAAACACAAAAAATTTGTCCAAAAACAGTTCAAATACAAATTGCTCAAAAGATGGAGAAATAACGTTATATAAAGCCTACCTTTATCCTAATCAGGTAACCACCGTTAACCATAGACGTAAATGCAACTCTATCTTCTTCGCTCAGGAACCAAGTCGTGCCCTGTGATCGTTATGACCTCATCCCTGTGGTCGACTTGAGGCCCTGGCAGGAGGTGCCGTCCCACGCCTACCAGAAGAAGAAGAAGTAAGGTGGAAGGCGAGGGTCCAATGGCCGACGGCGATAGCATTACATCAAGGAATCGGAGACTGAAATGTTTGTCCAACGGAGAGAGGGGGTTTCCGCACTTTGGAGCCGTCTCCCCGGGAGGCCATGGGGACTGACACCTTCAATGAAGAGCCGCTGAAAATTTGGAGCCTTTGCTCTTTCAAACCAGTTAACTTCTTTTTGACAACATCAACCAATGTAAATATCGATGTCGCCACAATGAATCTGATGCCATTCCAAAAGACTTATTTTGGTTCCATGCGAAGATAATTAGGAAGAAATCATCAAAAGTGTTTGAAATGTGCCGTGCTTGTCGTCCGGCACTTTAACCTTAGTCTTTATCTTTCGTCCGAAGTTGAACGTGCGTCGGCGGCTTCAAGGGTGGTCACAGGGACTTTCTACATGGCCGGTGAAGACCATAATATCATTGGGCTTCTCCTCTCCTCCAGGAACATTTGATGAATGAACCGAGGTTTCTTCTTTTAATACACAAGGCCACCTATGACGGACACTCGGAAAACTACTAATTGCTTTAATGACTGAACTTGCGAAAAATCAAATTTTGACGTGCTCCTTGCGAAGCATGATATTCTCTGAGTCTTGATAGAATTTGGCGTGGTGCTCATTTACAATTTTCGTATTCAATGCCACGAGCCAACTTTCCTTATTCTGGTGCTTATTTTTTAATCACATTAAGGATTCGCATCGATTGTAAAATAAAGTTAAATTATTTTGAATATTATATGCTAGAAAAGTGAACTGAGACAGATGAAAATAAATCAGTAATCGGATGGACACTAAACTCAAACCTACATTGGTAAACACTGTCATCATCCACTACTATAACGTAGAATATTCGATTCAAGAAAGTAAAAATATAGAAAGCTTGGCATTTCACGCTATCATCTTAAGGAACAAGAAAAAACAACTATCTATTACAGAGCAGAGCATCAGAGTACACCCATCCCATGAGTAAGAGAAACGCAAATCAAGCTGTTTCGTCATGCAACGTTTCCAGGCAATGTTTCAAGTTCTCAGCTTATATACTTTTGACATTCACTGAAGACGTATTGAAGCCATCGGAGATTAATGACCATAGAAATGGTACATTGATAATAATTGGTGGCACTCACTCTACTCTCTCCATCCAAACGGGAATGAAAATTGCCCAGAATAAATTGGTGGAATTACAGTTAAAGATAAGTCAGAAAGTGGCCGGTGTACTATCATTCATATTTAATTCACGTGACAAACTTATTCACAATACCATATCTGTCTACCGGTCTGAAATTTCCTTTAAATGTTATAAAGAACTGCCATTAAGGAGTTTGACACTGTAAGAAACTGTAAATAAGGGCGCTGAAGTGTGTAGTATAGCTTTAAGTAAAGAAATGTCAAACTGAAATAAATTGCTTCTACAAATAAATATTGTTAAATAACACGGAATTATAATTTAACACTGAATAAATATAATTTATAATGTATAAAAACACATTAAAAGATATAATAATTAATAATATGATCAACTACTAATAAACGATATAGAGTCAGGTGAGATGTGGTGGAAACGATCCATAATCTAAGAAATAAGTTACAAAATTTTCAATTTCCACTTTAAAAAACTTTTTCTTTATTTCGACATGTTTCGGTGCACTACACCATTTTTTTTAAAAGTGGAAATTGCAAATTTTGTAACTTATTTCTTAGATAAAGGGTTAGTATTAACTTTATTTATTGGATTTAATTAAAATATTGATATATAAGTCTTAAGGAAGAAAATAAGCCTTTAAAAAAGTTATGTGCATGCAAAAAAAAATTAAGAGCAATAAACAATGAGGGCTTTTGAGACAAACAAATTCAAATATGTCAGCAACTTTAACCAATACAGTTTTACAAATATTCATTTGATTCAGAATTATAAATTCTTCCTTTTAAAGTATGTAATAATGATATTTAAAATTTTTTATTTGCAATAATTATTAACATTGCAAAAAAGTCATTTTTTACAGTTTATCTGTATCGTTGCATAAACTAATCGACCAAATTTATCGCACCGTGGCTCAAATTGAAGGTCTTATTAATACCTTAGGAAAAGATAATGAGACTTCTCTAGAAATGGCATTGCAGCTTACAGAAGCGAAATACATGTTCTCACCATATTTGGACCCCCAACATTTATTAATGCACGCATTTTTCATCTTTCAAAGAGTATAGCCATGCTCAATCTTTCACTACCTACAATTTAGAACACCTCCCAGCCGGTTGCAAATTTAAGTCCTGAATTTCGCCCAGTGACTGGTCAATGGTTGATTGTTGTTATGTACTGATTCCAAACAATTTTTGACTCAACGGCATTCTGAAGTCCTTAGGATGAGTCCTGAGGGAATAGAAACGTTGTCTGCAATGGAGACACTCACCTGGTGGAAAACCCCAGAAGTTTTAACTAATCTATGCTGGGATAGCACTAGATTCTTCAATAAGAGAATCCTTCCAACTCTCTCTCAATGGGGTGGATTTTGATGCCATGGGCGCAGGAAAGTTGGAAGTTGGGATGGGACAATGGAAGGGGAGAGGTGACACGAGAGAGAATGAAGGGGGTCACCACTCACCACGCCAAATATGCTGGAGGCTAATCCATCATTGTACGAGAAGGTGGGGGACTCGTAGACGGCCGCGGGCAGAGCGAGGACCTCCTGAAGGTATTCATCAAATCGGGAATGTGCCAGGTTTCCATTGCCGTCTGATATCTGGGAAAATATATCTGCAAAGCGAGGGAGGGGAAACAAATTCAATTCTATGCCCAGCCTCTTTGCGGCGTGCCAAGACACACCCTTCGCCAACACCACCCTCTTACTAACAATGTTTTCTGAAAAATAAATAAATGGTGCACCAAAACTGTGAAAAATAAGCAACATTGAAATGCATATAATATTCCTCAATCAAAATGATTTTCTGCCACAAGGGCATTCACAACCACGTAATCAAGAGGATATTTTCATATCCCCACATACATTTCATGGAAACAAAAGATGATTTTAATGAGTCCTCAAAATTAATGTCACAATGACAATCAATGCCACCGATGAATATCTTATGGAAGAAGAATAAAGAGATATCTACGTCAACCGAGATTCTAAAACAAAATTCTAAAGACAAAATTGCTTTTTAATTAGCCGTGCAGTTCATGTGGAGTAACAGTGATCACAATCTCATTCTTCAGTCATTGCTATAGTGTCAAGATGCAACCAAGTCAAAAAAAAAAAGACTCGCAATGAGAATCAAACGTCTACTCACAACGTAATTTGTCCATTAACTTCCCAGCGCACATGGTGGCAAGGGCAACTTTGACGGAGAAGACTCTCACTCTGCCCACACCTTCCCTGGTTGCACCAGAACAGAAAAAAGAGAGAGGGAGATAATTATTTAAACACATATTCACACAGTTGAAAACCATTATAAACATGAACAAAAACAAATCCACCCAGAATTTCACTGTAAAATGTAGCGCTATGTCCAGCAAACAAATGGAGGTTGTCACTAGTTAATATTTCCATTCCCACATTAACCCTTGTGCAGCCTAAACAAACAACAGGTATTAGAATCCTGCATATTAGTGTGATAAAATAAGGGAAAAATGACCAAAAAAAGGTCGTCCATACTGAGGGGATGATTCTGAATGCCGGACATATCAGTTGTTCTGAGTGAATGGGCTATAAGAAGAAAAGTAACCCAAGAAGTTCTGATAAGTCTTCAGCTAAGATTAATCAAACCAATGGATACGCAAATTCTAATCACCAAGAAGAGTCCCTCCTCTCTCTCTCTCTCCCCCTCTATTTCCCTACCTCCCCCACTCTCCTTCCAGCATAGGTATAATGACAATTCCAGAGAGGCCCACCAGCAATCCAAGAGGGTCGAGGCCATCATCCCAGCTAGCCATGGTCGGAAACATGCATTACCAGCAGAATTTGAATTAATATTTAAATTTCTTAGTTTTCAGTCATATGTTTGCCATTTTATAGTTTAAATTGGTTAATATATAGATATAATGGATACATCGGTCATTTGGCACAAAAGGGTTAATTATGGGATTGCAATAAAGGGGCTGTGCCTTGGCCACTAAATCCCTGTTTGAGGATGCAAAAGGGGGTTGTTTGCATCACCATGTCCCATTGGCACCCTAGGGAGCCTTGCAAGCACATTTCCATAAAAAATATCAAGATCATAACAATTCCTTGTCTTTTCATTTACAAATGTCTGCGCCAGGCGAAGGAAAGCCTTATCCCCTTTGACACAAGGGCTATATACAATTAAAATTTCAGAGAAGTATTCGAAGTGAGCCCAAGATGATAGGCACCTGACATTCTTCAAACTTTAGTTCAATGTGCCAGAAAAGAGTTTCATGGCATACAACAACAACAAACCAAATAAAATGAATAGTGAAGCTATAGTGTGAAGGAACAATAACATTGCCAAGTCTTAAAAGGTTTAAAACTGGAAAATGACAGATTTACATCTGCCATATAGGAGGACAGTCTCTAACAAGTAAATTTCCATTAAATTTATAAAGGCATACCCAAAATATGGAATATAACTCCACAAAGTCCACAGAGAAGATTTGCAGGGTTAACTACATCAAGTAATTCATACATAATAAATAATAGCAATTCATATATACAATTTTAATTATTAATAATCTCAGAGTACTAACTTAACCCTTTTAGTGCCAGCCCCTATCACCTGGAATATGCAAAAAATGCTGGAATGCTGCTTTCATGCAATTTGTTGATTTACACATTGAAACATGTATAATATATATTAATCTCAAGTTGTTAATGTCCTATTTTATTATTTACACTCCACACTTTTAAGGGCAAGTCAAACATTTTATTTATATTTTTAACCTCCTCAACAATTTAATAAAAAATTATCAAACAAAATTGGGCCGACAGATTGGCCCACTGCACTCTTTGCGCATCATACCCCTGAGGCTCGAGCATTGATGTACTAATGAACATTTCACGTTCACATCCATTTAAAGTGCCCACTTACGGGGTTCCCACAAGAGAGGACAATCATGGGACACCTACAACCAAATAGACGAGACCCGTAAACAGAGAGAGCACAGAGGTCAACTCACGCGCCGTATGCTGCGAGGAGCCAGTCGAGGAGGAGGGCGACGGCCGCGTCCAGTCGGATCTGCTGCGCGGGAGGCAATCTCTTGTTCAGCGAGTGGAACAGGGACGAGAGCAGAGCCTCGAGTCGAGCGACGTGCAACTCCGAGCCGCTCTCCAAGGCGTTCAAGCCGTTCTCTCGAAATGCCTCAATCACGTTCCAAATGTCCACCGCGTGAACTGCAAAAAACGAGGCGAAACAACGACCATGAGGAAACGTCACAACATTGCGGACAAAGGCACGGGGAGGATTATTACGTACGTCTCATACCACTATCCTTGTTAAAAAAACTCATAAAACTCTTGACTCATAAACAGTGTTAAGGACCTCCGGTAGGTGGACGTTTTAGCCAAGTGAATATGTTTGGTGAAAATGTATACATAATCAACTATTATTTATGCACCCTAAAGCTTTCAGAAAAGAAGAATATTTTGATATACCAATTTCCACAACCTTATAACATCTTGGCCCAATACCATAACAATAACCACACACGTGACTGCAACACCTGATACACTTCGGCTCCACAACATTGACGTCTATGACAACCCTTTAGCAGCAAAGTCAAAGGTGTTACAAATGTTTTATTTGATATATTGCGGACAATGATTTACTCATGAATAAAAACAGAGTCTCAATGTTGAAACGTTGAATGAGATTAGTTATGTCAGTTTAAACACATGTATAGCATATAAAATATTGTCATGAAAACTGATGAACACTCCTGTAATGTTAAAATGTGTCAACCGCCCTCCTTTTCGACCTTTCATTGGATGGGAGCGTGTGTGGAGATCATTATCTCTCTCCTGGGTAACAATCTTCCTTTTTTGCCACCTCAGATATATTATTTTCACTATTCACGTTACATCACAGCCTTCAAATCAGTATAAATGCTTCTGTGTCAAAAATTTGCGAAAGCTGAAAATGAGACCTAATAGAAAAAGTAATTCGGCCACTCCAAAGTCCGGGAACAAAAAGGGAAACTAATTTTACTCAGTAAACACATTTTCTCTGAGATTTTATTTATTACCATTAATTGATGTCATCATCAAGAGTACTTCAATCCGAAGATTGGTCGACACTGCACCAGCCCCTCCCTATCTAATAATGGTGCTAGATCTCTCTTACACCCCCTTGGTATGTCTTCTTTCTAATGTCTCTCATAATTTGCCCCATACATATATATTTGTCCCTTGATCTTCCCTGCGAGGCCTTCACCTTTATTTTTTCCATCTATTATATTCTTCACGAAAACCCACTCGGGGTGTGTCCTATCCACCTTATTCTTCTTACCCTTAAGGTACTACTCATTGACTTGGCTTCCTCCGCTCTTCTGTGCATACACTTCCTCATTCCCAACTATGTCCATCCACACTTGATATCTTCAGCATAGCGCTTCCTTCATTGAAGTGCCATCTCTCATTGTCTCTCTGTCACAGAGAGGCCTTCTCAGCTTCAGCCAATCTACGCTTTGCATCCATCGAACTTCATCCTCCCCATGCCAATCTGATTCTAAACTATGTGAAGGACAGAGAGTCAAGTACCAGGAGTGTTGTGGTGTAATTTTATCATGCATGTAGGGATGTAGTAACTTTGAAACCGGGGTGGTAATTAAAAATTATTTTGTGAAAAATTGCACGTCTTAACATTAAAAGGTAAAGGTCTCTACTCGCTCCAATTCCTACCCTTATTGTAAGATTCATGCACTCGGCAACTCTTATCATTATTTATTCTCATGTTGTACTCCTTAAATTATATTTCCAGTACGCATGTTTAAAGATAGTCTGTAGGTATTCACATCCACGAGACAAAACTAATAACAATGTAATTGAATAAATGTAAATCAATGAACAGGGCAATGGGTCGGTAATACTAACGATTGGTCTTCTTCTGTGTGAAGCGCAGTTTGCAGGCCGTGCGATACGACGCAAAGCGTATCGTGTCAAAGTTCTGGTTCCTCATCTCCTGCAGCAGCATCTGACGTGGGCCCCCGCCCACCCCTCCTCCTTCGCCCCCGTCGCCAACACCGTGGGCGGCCACTGCTGCCATGGTGATCGCCTCCTCCCCCTCCACTCCGCGCCACGCCACCTGCTGACACACATGGGAGTAAATATTAGTGGCGAAATATGCACGGGACACAAACACACAACACATGCGGGGAGAAGCATGCAATTCACAAGCAGAGAGAGAGAGAGAGAGAGACGCACGCAAGGTAAACTGACACAAAGGGGCATCACCGCGAACAAATGACTGACGAGAGGCAATTCATATGAAGGCAATGATGACTGAATGACTTCGCTAACAGAATCAAGACTACAGCCCGTATTCACAGCTTCACTTGAGTCCCCCCAGCTGGAAAATTTGGGCGAATGCGTATTCATAGTCGCAAGCTCATTGATGACTCAATTTAAACTCGAGTTTGATCAGAGCATTTACCAAGTCGGTAGGAGAGAGCAGACTCCATGAAAACTCAGGACAGTTGATCTGGCCGCATTCCTCTTTCATTGGTTTGATCTGACAACATGATATCTATAAACCAAATGTCTGGACGACAATGTCTGGACGACAATGTCTTCTGAAGCTTGTAATTATTCATTTATACTATTATTGAAAGCAAAATAGTTGATCATAAACAATCGATAATAACAGAGGAAATAGCAATTTATTTCCATTGTTTGCTGATGAGTCGAGAGGCTACCTTCAATTGCCAATTAACCAAGTATTAAGATTGTCACAAAAGCCAAGTTGGTCATAAATTTAGAGGGATTAAGAAATGTTTAAAAATTAGTATAGATTTTGGTTTTCTACAAAGATTTTACAGGTCATATTTGTTACAGCATTTTGAGACATTAAAGTATTCTTATGAGACATTAAAGTTCCAAAAATATTCTTCCTTCTATTGGAGAGAGCACCCTCTGTTCCATGACAAGACTCTTAAGCCGAACTTTGACTTGAGACCAAGTCAAGCAGTGACCATGAATACGGATTCAAGAGTTCAACTAAAGACCCTATCCAAGCATGCATGGAGTTTGAGAATGGACTTTGAAAAGGGCCAGTATGTCACTCCTCCTCCTATTCTCATAAGCGTAAGATGGCAATTGCTGATCAGTCAGACTAGAACGGTGTGTGCATACAATGTTGCCAAATTTACTCGCAACAAAAACGTTACATAAGGCATGTTGCAAGAGAAGATTTAAAAAAACGTATTTTAATCACAGCAATTCAAAACTATTAATTAACATTACATCTCCTGAAATGTCATGAATGTGCTTTAAATTATTGTGCTAAGAGGACCTTAAGAAAGGCTACCAGGAGGAGAATGATGCATCTAATTTTTTCTAAATTATGCTGTTCTCCAGGTCAAATTGAAAACGAAGCTCATTCAAGTTGAAAAAAACCGTAAATGTTTCAAGTCTCACCTGAAAAAATGTAGCATCAGTTCTAACTAACCACCTGATGCGTGAAGCCTAGGTACAGAAGAAGAGCAAAACATGTCTTCAAAAAGCCAGTGTATCCACGCTGGTCTTTTTCGGGCATGTTCATTTCTTCTTCTGTAATGAACACTTGCTGTGGTGGTCTATGATGTAGCCAATAAGCGAGACAAGAGACTAACTAAATGTTTGGATATTTACTGTTGTCGTTTTTCCTAATTATAATAACATTAAAAATCTGCACTCTATTTCTAAAAGCAAAAAATATATATTTCAGGATACAACTAATTTTATCAATAATTTCTCGTATGACTTGTTTATTAGGGGTAGGGTTGTAAGTAGGTGGATGAAGTTTTCTCGGGTTGACAACCGGGTCAAGGGCTCCATTGTGGCCGACGTTTCGACGCTCGACTCGAGGG
>WURS02000017.1:4399520-4411766 GCA_011762765.2 Rhinocypha anisoptera | reverse complement strand
AACCGGTCGTGTTTGTAATTTTTATCTTTTGTGGAAATATAAGAGTTATTTTTTAAAAACCGTCATTCTATCATGGATTTCCACCAAGTGACGGCCTCCAAAGTGAACTTTGTTCTCTACCAGTGTTCAAATTAATCTCTCTAGTCTTATAAGCTCATCATAGCTTAGCCATCCTACTTCCCGTGGGTCTCATTACTTTCATTTTTTACCTTTCTTATTGCCAATTTTCACGCCAACTCACAATGATCCTGTAAAGCTCTCGAGAAGGTCTGATTAACCTTCGGACTGAATGAATAATTAGGACTTGGTCTTACTCGCTCTGGCTGGAATATTGATTTCCTACCTACTTTTTTATTTATGTCTTACCATGGCTCTGTTACCATCTCCGAGAGCAAAGTTAAAAAGTACCATGCAGCAAAACACACTGACTCTTGTACATCCCTGTACAAATTACCTCATAGCTTATCTCTAGAATAAAATCCATTATCTCATCTTAGTTACTCGGCTTTATTGCGTCTCTTTTCCTATCTTCATCTCTAGCTTCACGTTCATCTTCCTTACCTCAACATCGTCCTTTCATTCCAATTCTCTATTATGTGCATGGTAGTCCTCTTCACTGTCTTCTTTCTAATCGTGGTGTCGCAAGAATTTCGTGAAATGACGACCTCGGAATCTACGTGATTGAGGTGGCTTTACACTTCCTGCCTCCATAGTGTTTTTAACGTGACACCATCATTTTGTGGCCTCTCTGCCTCTGCGTTCCTCTGGGGACCAGACACCCACGAATCCGTTCACTGAGAAGCAAACGCTGCTTGAATTACCGTTCGTCCAGCTCCTATCCTTCGATATTACTTTAGGATGGGCGACCCTTCCAAGGAGTAATAATCATTCCCCCAGCCAATGCTGCTCATTGGAATGTAGAAGATCGTCCACCATTCCAAAGTGGTTGGAGCTAATGGTTGGAGTATTCTGCATATCATTTGTTAGAGTATCCAGATTCTGAGGGAATACGTGAAAATCAACGCTAAATGCAATTTAAGAATATTTGTAAGAATATGTCTACATCATCCGAAGGGAATATTATCTTAAATGTATATATGGATAGAGAAACTCAAGGCAGCGGTGTATTTTATGTTATGTGGCGAGTTTAAATTATTCTATTAAATTAAACTAATTTATTAGTCTATATATTTAAATACCAAAAGTACTCTTGTAAATTAAAGGTATCCATTCACATATAGAACCGTTGTTGAAAAAGTTACCACGACTCTTGTATTTTCATCGTGTTTGGGAATGACGAGAATAAATCCTCCCAGCTTCTCCCGTTATATATCCGAAGTACCTGTTATCATTTTTTTCCTTAGCATGTCGTAGATAGAAGTTACCTGTGCCCCCTCAGAGCAATGATTTTTCAACCCTAGTAACAGTTGATTTCAGGAAGAGTACGTCCATATCGTTGATCCAAAAAGATATAAACTTAATATATGAAAGTTTCTCAATTTATTGTAATACTTTATCATATTATTTCTGTGGAGAAAATTAATTAACTTTTAGGTAGACCAACTCCATTCCATAATAGTAAATTTTAAGAAATATTTTTTAGGAAAACACATTTAACATTTACTAAAACAGGTTTAGGGGTTTTATTATGTCCATTGATATATAATGCCAAGGCATTGCTATGATTCAAACCCTATGGTTTCCAGTCTCCAAGCTATATTCTCGATTTTCCCACTGTTCCATGCAATTAATTAAACACACATATGTTCCTAATCAAGGATGTAAATGATTGATACCAAATTATTTCACAGAGATTTGGATTATTACTGCATCTGACATTAAAATCGTTAATTCACAAGGAATTGATATAATCATCCCGTTCCCATATTCGGAGAAAAACGTGCCACATTAGTTTTATATTTTGAAATTTTTCTCAAAAATAATTTTTATGGAAGTCTGCATGCAATTTATCTTCTGAAATGTCATCCTGGAGGAGACGTTATTTTTTGTCCCTTTAAAGACGCTCTTGTGGAGTCGTCGTCACTTAAAAAAGGGAATATTAAATTCCACTCTTATCTTGAATTCCTTGAAATTTCCAGTCATTACTTCCAATGTCTACCGTGAGAGATGCATGTTTTAAAGTCACTCGAAAAATACGTGGAGCATTTTTATCTCTCTCTGATAAAAATGCTTTCTCGAGAACGGAAGGACTTGGGGGCTTGGCCCAGTGTAGATAAGCTAAGCCTCCTTCCTGTAGACCCATCCCTAAGACCAGATATGTCACAGCATCCTCATTGTCATTCTTGGATCCTGCATGACTGTTTGAAGGAATTTTTGCTGATTCGGAGGATACGAGAAATACCGCAGCTCGCCAACGATGTCAACTCAGAGTTCATGACCTCTGAAAGACAGCGAAGAATAATTAAATTTTAATTTGAAATGTTTTTCATTTATACGAGACTCTGTAAAGGACGAGAAGTAGCTGAGTGGGAAATAAAAATATATTTTGTCCCCCTGATAACCTAGGACTAAATAGGGAGTCGCAGTAAGTTCGGAAAACGGGAGTATTAAGAACTTAATGTTTCTCTTTTATAGCGCAATGTCAGAGGTTTTCGAATTGGTTCCTGGGTTTGGAAGAATTCCTTTCTAGGGTTATGTTTTTAAAGAAGTTGGAAGGAAATATGAAATGTGCAGATGTTTATCTCAGTGTGCAAGCTTTTTTAGCTTTTTACCTTGTGGAAAGGTGTACGGAAAAGTAACCAAAGAAACAAGAATTCTTCTCGGATTTTTCACCGGGTCAGGGGTTCTATTCAGGCCGACAGCGACGTTTCGACTCTCGACTCGAGGGTCGTCATCAGGGCCCTTGACTGCCCACCCTCGACAGTCGAGGATCGAAACGTGGGAAAACCCGAGAGTAATTCATAAACATCATTTGCCGAAAAAGCACTAGATGTTATTTAACCAAAGAAACAATTTTCGCTCCACTGAAAATTGATTTTTTGGACATATTTCACTAAACTACATTATCTTCTCCCAGAAACTCACCAGGTTTTTTACATAGTAGAATTATTTTAAATTATTTTCGAAAATACTATATCTAATAACATAAAATAATTAAATTTACACTTAGTTCCAGTAGAATGAAACTATTCGCTATTGTTGGTGACATGATTTCTTAAAACTTTACAAACACATCGTTTTATATGTAGATCAAAACTCTAAAGCCAATATTGGAAGAATTCATGTAAATATTAGAATACGATTTGTATCGCTTATAGTAAATAATAATTTAATTTATAAAAACATGAAATAGTTTCTTCCCATCTTCTTTAAGTTTATGCTCTCTGCTTTTACAAATTAAATTTTGCCTTTCGTAACAGTATACCTCAGATGTGTGTAAACTGAATGGATATATAATAGAAACCATTAAGACAGTAGAAAATTTTTTCATTCCTTATTAGAATTAATAGCTTAAAGAACCCAACTGTTCTTCTTAATTTCATTATTATCTTAATATTATTGCTATCACCAAAAGAGTTATGATAAATAACTAAATTTATAGCAATCCACCTGTAGTATCAGTATCGACATGTAACTGTACTTGATGGGGGCATTTATTCACATTTATGTGTCAGTATGTTCACATAGTATGTTCCTCACTAAACTCAGTCGTTCACAAGAAAGTATCGAGAAAAGTCATAGAATATTCTATCACATTTTTCATTGGATGAAAGGGCTTAAGAAATAGTTCGATTTTTCCCAGCTATGTATTTACATTTTATCCCGATTTTATTCCTGACTATATCCCGATATTTTTCGATTGGTCGTATATTATGAAAAGGAGAGAGAGGTAGAGGAAACCTATGATGATATGGTGTCTTGGTTTCTTTAAGTTACCCTCATTTCGAATACACGTTACGACAGAAGTATGTGTCGGTACTTGTATATGAATCGATAATGCTTTAAGACTTGCTGGTACAAAGAGATTTATATGTCAAAGAGCGATATAATTGCTGTAGATGTAACTATGGTACCTTAAACACGGTAGTGATTAAGGTACCATAGTATCTAAGGTACATAGTAACTTAAACACGATTAATACTAATTTGTGAAACGAGTGCGGTAAGTTACCAATAACGCACGCTGGTGATTGTCGTTTAGTGCGCTATTGGTAACCCCGCACGAGTTGAGCACACATTGTTTTCCATTTGTGTCTGGAAAATGCATGTGAGTGGGAGGAAAGAGTAAGGAAGTGCATTTAGGCGCGAAAAGGGGGGATTCGGGGGGACGAAATCCCCCCCCCCCCATTCAAAAAAATAAACCTCACCGATATTAAAAAAATAAAATTCATTTCATAATTCGACAACACTGGAATTTTTACTTAAAAACAAAATATTAGTCTCACTATTAAAAGTTATGGCTAGAGTGGCACAGTGAGTGAAATGAAAATGACCCCTTTCATATGGAATATTAATATCATTATCTACATTTTTATTTATTTATTTATTTATTTTCCAATCGCCCACATACAACACTAAGAGGCCAATTTAAGGTTGACACCATAACATTTTTTAAATATAAACGACGAAACACATACATCCATTCGGTAGATGGAGATGGAAAAATCCACCTAGTCGAGATTCGAACCAGCGACCTCCGGGACAGACGAGGACGTTACCCCGCCGCCACTGGGGCCAGCGCCATTTTCTTGAATTTCCATAAATGAATTTTGAATAACTGATTTGCTCACTCGTGTACTTCGTTTGATATAGGATATATCTCTTCTACGTAATTTCCCGTGTTTGGATTTCGAGAATATATATGTTTATATTAGCGAATGTTGCAATGTTGTTGATGAGTCATTAAATATGTGACATAGTAGTTGGAAACGGCTGCGTGCGTTTTTTTTAACGTCACGCTTGAAGGCGTATTCCACTACGGAGTGACGATTTGGCTACACTAAAATGCGTACACTACACAGCATTTTTCGATCACGTGTGAGAAAAAGGTCTTTATATCTTGCCCCCGAAATAAAGACAATCTACCTATCTGTATTATCATTTCTCATCGGGAGATTTAATATTGAGGCTGACCAGTTTTTTCCAAATAAAGCCATTCTGGTTTTTGGGGTTCAAGAATGATCGGGGATCGGCAGTATCCTCAGATGCAGTTGGGACATCGAATCAGTATTAATAAGGGGAAGGCTGAGTAACTTTTCCTCACTGACTTACGGTAAATTTTTCCGAAATAAAGGGTACAAGTACGATACCTACGTTTGTGGCCATATCCGGTCGAATCTCGAATCTATGTGGTTCAGTGCGATAGTTTACTTTCATTATTTTCAACATGATTTCGGATTTCAACCGTGTAGAATATCGGATTCTTTAAAATATTAAATGTAAATGCGACAGATGAAGATCGTAAATTTGACCAGTAAAAAAGCATTTAAGTTACAACTATTTAAATCTCTCCATATCCTACTCCGACCTCAAACTGCTCATACGTTGTCTTTATCTCAAGTTGAATTCCATTTTATTTAAATTGGTATTGAAACTACGTCAAAATTACTCTAGTTTTTATGAAATGCAATTTTATATTTAGCGGAGTAATCCATTTTTAGAATGATTTAATTGTAAATAGATTTCCCTTATTCGACATCACCAGGTAAATGGATAACTGAAGGTATTTCATGAATTAAATTTTTTCCTGCAATCTTTCGTAAAGTCGGTTGAATATATTTCCTTCATTTTTAATTGTATTCTTTCTTTTGTAAAATGCCATAAGACATTCTCATTAAAGTCCTTCTCGAGTCGCAAATATTTCATAAGGTTGAATGAACATACAAACATGAAAGCATGTAGAGAGCAATACTGTCCATATAGGTATGAGGCACTTAAATACGAAGAGCGCCAGCCCCAGATTTTCACACTGTAAATTTGCATATTTTCAGTTACACTGGAAGCAAAGATAATATCCTGGTAATACTGTCCAACTTTGCCGATGGTTGGAAGGATGTGGAACAATCACTTAGTTCGCTTCTTTGTCCTCGATGCAGTATAATTTCTTTCCTTTAACTGAGAAATTGTGGAAACCAAATCTATTTTGAGATAAACAAAACTGGAAACACACATAAAACTTGCAGCGATTGTAATCGTAGACACCAAGGGTGAACAGCCAAGTAACCTATTCTTCCTCCGTCGAGTTTCGCGACCATGAGTCCACACACAGGTCCTTTTTGGTCTATCCTTGCGTCATAAATCTTTACAATAATCGTTGGAGCCGGAGAACGGAATGGTCTCGGATTTAGAATCAGTATCGAGGGGCTGTGGGAGATCTTCTAGCGCCTCACGCCTGCACATACATACCCTGGAATCTCACCCGTGCTTTCATTCCATGGTGTCGTGGGAGAGGATAAATCGAAGGAGGTCCAGGTACGCGGAAGGGTTTCGGGTGGAAGCCGATTATTAGTGCGCCGTGGCAACCCCTTCCCCGCACACACTACACGTCATTATTGCCACATTGGGTTTTGAATCCGGAGGAAATCATCCGTGTATCTGTCGTGTATTCCATCACTCATCTTCGTCCCGGCGGTGCCCGCGACCTGAATACGCCGCCGCGCCCCTTACCCTCCCACTCAACGCGGAGGGTGTGCGGTGGAGGGTAGGCAGGCAGGCAGGCGGGCGGGCGGATGTATGGGGGATGAGAAGGGAAGGGAAAGGGTGTGAGATTGGGTGAGGCAGAGGAGAAGAGTTTGCAGGCCGGGGAGGATAGTTCACCGCACAATCAATCAATGTGTCTCCCATTCTTTCTCTCCCCCGACACTTCCTCTTCCCGCCGAAGTTCCTTTCCCAAAACCTCACACATTCAACCCTCCCCTTTTTAGCCTTTCTACTATCCGATCAACCATCTCTCTCTCTCTCTCCCTTTCTCTCTCTCTCTCTCCTCCCCATCTCTTTACTTTCATCTGATAATCGCTCCTCTATCGCTTCCATCCTCCTTTTCCCATCTCCTCATTTTTCTTCTCCTGTCCTGCGACGCTTGCATATTCGTTTGTTTTCATCAGACGTCTCTCTCGTTTACTCTTCTCGTTCGTTTTAACATCCGCCGATCTCTATAAACCCTGCCCATAAACCATTTTATTTCTTTCTATATTTGCTACGTCTTACTCTCTCCCTTCCAGCTTCTCTCACCTAATTTCACATTTATATCACTTTAAGCGTTAGGAAAAATTCTTTTGACCTCGGCACTCGATGAGCGTGTTTTGCGAGTCAGCGGAAAATGTAATAACTAGACACATTTCCTTCATATAAAATTTCATTCTGCCCTGTTCCTATAAACAGGGAAATATGGTGGGAAATGGAAAAAGAATATGTGCTCGTGGGTCTGCGAGTACGTATCTATTTCCAGAAATATATATAAAGAAGGATATTTACTTAAACTTAATGAAATCCTCAAAACAATTTTGAATCATTTTGTAGCCATCAGTACTGTTCAGGATATCAAATGATAAAATTCCTCCTTGTCAATCTGAAAAGATCATATCACTTACATCATAGTACTGCACGAAGGGCGATAACACGTGGGGATGCCAAAAACTAAGAGAGAATGAAAAATGTCATAGTGAGAAGTAATTAATACAAAGAGTAAAGGCGTTATTTGTATCCATTTTTATAGTTTAAGAAATGGAAACTTTTACCAGTGACTAAAAGCGTTTGAAACTTTTTATTAAAAACTATGCAAATTACAATATTGGATTAGAGAAATTTGGTTTAACCCCTTGTTATAAATTAATAATAATGCATTCAATTATAGAGTTCACATTCATTTTTCCTCTGTTTTTACGTGAGATCTTGTTATTGGCTGCAGGGGATGGAAATTTCCCTCGATGCAGCTTCTCTCGTCCTAGAGTGGGCTATAAGTGAATCTTCATAAATGGCCACCCATAAAGAATAAAAGCGCCCGTACGTATAAAGGCGTTCCGCGGTGGTCTCCCAAATACGTTATCTCCATAATTTAATTCATGGGTTTGGGGAGGGGGGGTTATTACTATCTTGCAATTTGTCACAATAATTCAGTGGTGGTCAGGAAGCCGCGATGAAGCGTTTTGGGGTGGAGTGCTTCTCGTGTGGGAGGCCGATTCGGCGGAAATGCAAACAAATTACCCAGTATTAAATGCCGTTATGATGGAGCCGCGCCGCCGCCGGTATAAGTACAACAAAAACCCGTCTCCTCCTCGAACTACCTACTTTTTGGCGGCGGGAAACTGTACGTTCTCCTCTCCGTCGGGCATTTGTCTGAATTTCCCTTACCGTTTACTGCCCGATGCAACACCGCGTCCAATTTATTGCCTTTATCTTCGTCGACGTCCCACCGTGGCTCCCGTTCTGGTATCATTTCCTACTGATCCCTGCCCATTCCGCCCTCTCCTTCCCCCCCAACCGTCGTCTCCCTCCCCGTAACCCGATCCTCATCCGCTGCCTTTGTATCCAGGCCTCTCCTCTCTCCCTCTCTCTCCCTTACCCCCCCCCGCCCCTCCTCCTCTGCCCGCTCGCCCATCTCTCTCTCTCCCTCCTTTCCTCCATTTCCCACGGCATCATCCCTCTCTCTCAGGACTCCTGCTCCTCCTCCGCCATCATTCTTACGTACCTCCCGAGAAGCCCCGACCATTCCTGGCGGCCAGGCTACCTCACCCTCTCTTTCCATCAATATAACTTCCTCTGTCCTCCCTTTTCCGATACTTACCCTTTTACATACAACCCGAATCCGCTCCTCTTGTCGGAAAAAAAAGAACTCCTTTCATCTTCCAGTGGCGTCGTAGTATACTGGGAAAAATGTTCGGGTGGTCAATGGAGGTTTTCTGGTTCAAGCCTGAGTTCTGCCTTTTGGAAAAGTCTAGGCTTCGTGATTTTTCTCGATCTCCGAACTTTCCACATATATATATATATAATTTTTTTTGTGGGTGATATAAAAGTAATGTAATTGAATTTTTCATTCGCGGTTTATTTCGGTTCTCGCGTATTAGTAACTACTTATACTTTTTATTGACCTTTGCCTTTGGAATTGAAACTACTTGCAAGAATTCATGGCACCAATGGGCCTTCAGAAATGAAAGATTTGACTGCACTTCGTGATGACCTCCACTCCTTGTGATGTGATTTCATGTGAATGTACAGTTGGGTTGCTGTGGTCGGAAGAGAAGAAGCCAAATGTGACTGTGTTAAGCAGTTTCGGTGGTTTAACTCTTCACTCGGCCATATTGAAGGACACATTTAGTAGTTTATTAATATTAACAAACGGTATAAAATAGCAAACATGTAGTAAGCAAACCTTCGATTTGGAGACAATTCTTTTTCATACGACGCAATTTCTTCTCCTTCTCCTTGCACGCCAAACTGACTTCCAGCTTATTTACCCTATTTTTTTCTTATTGGATGTAAGCACCAAAAACTTGTATTTGAATTTAAACTAAACTTTTAAATAAAGCTGAATTATCTTTTCTGTTATTTAAATGAAGGATATTGCCTGAAGAGAGGATTTAGAGAATGACAAAATATTAAGGTACTTTTACCCCATCAGGAATATTTTTTGTCGGTGTTTAGTCGTCGGAAAGTCAAATAAAAGGGCCTACCAAATTATTTCGGGGAGCATATTTGATGTTGTGCATACTTAGAACGCTTAGTGCAAGCACTTATTAAGCAAGCTCCGCTAAATCTCGTAACTGTGATATGCATCGACGGTTAGCGAATTTCATTACCACACGGTTCTATCCATAACCAGAGGGAGAGCTGAGTAGAGAGAAGAATTGAGGATGTCCTAACGTTCTTATGCTCGCCTTTCCGTCGGCATCCGTCCTATCTCGAGGTCTTTTCAGAACTCAGTTGTTTGAAAGTTCATCAACGGAGAGGTAGATGAGTGCGCGTCACATATAAGGGGGGGGAGGGCGGGGGGGGGATCACACATTGTGTCCATGTCCGCCGCGTGCGTGTGTGCACGCGGGTGCCATGTTCGATTAGTTATTTTTTGCGGGAAAGCGGGGAAAACAAGGTTGGCTTCTCTTGAGTGAATATGCGACACCAACTCATACACACACGCACACACGAGCCCAACTCTCTTCATTTCCCCCCGCCCCCACCACCACCCTTTAAATTTTCCACCATTTTGATATTTTTTCCCTTACAGTCGGCATCTCCCTCACTCCTCCCATCCGCAATTGAGGTTGCCGGGATGGAATTGGCTTTTGTGCTGGTGGGTTTTGGGAGGTGAGGGGTGGGCGTAAAGGCCAAAAGGGTTGGTTTGAGGGGTGCCCCCCGTCCCCCTTTCCCCCGCTAGCCAGCTGGACCCTCCTCCACCCTCCCGCAACGGAGCGTAGACAAAGTACATCGCGGTTCTTTATTTTTATTTTTTTCGACAGGGTTGGACTACACCCTCACGTCGCAACGCGGTGGTGGCGCGCGCCCTTTTTTCTTTTTTAACAAACGCGGTTCGGGGTTCACTTTCCGCACGACGAGGACCGGGACGATTCCCCCGAATAGGTTCGCCATTGCGAAATCATGCCGCCGCCTATTACATCCCAAAATGAGCGGGGTAATGAGTGCGCGACCCGATAGTACAGCAAGGACGACGGCACGAGACCAAACGTGCATAAACCATCTCGCCTCCGCCGCAGGCGAGCGGACCGACTTTTCTGCCGGCCACGAAGAAGGAGAAGTGCGTGAGTGCCGCGGCACAAGGGTGTGAAAAAATGAGGAAAACGAAGGTCGATACCACGTGACTGGAAAAAAGTGCAAAATTTGTCTAGTACGATACCGAACACTGCTTCTTCCATGTATATTTCCGTGAAAAAAAAATCACAGATCATTGTCTTGTGTGCGAGAAAGTCGGGAATCAGCCTGCTAGCAGAGGCGTCTTGGCTGATTGGGACGAAATTCCGTCAGTGTTTCCAGGTTTTAACTCGATGAGATAGAATGAAAACTTTCCAGCTCCACGGTGCACAGTTTATTCGACTAGTTTCGCTAACACCTTAGCATCATCAGGGATAAGGAGGTACGCAAAATATTAACATATCCCTAATGCGTTAGCGAAACCAGTTCGACAAACTAAGTACTTACTGAGGAACTGCTACGCCTTTTTGTATCTCCTCAATATGATAGAGTTCTACTGATTCGCGGCCTCAATTGCCTCTCATTTCTAAACTCCTCCATTTCCTTACATTACCAAAAGGTTCGGGGCAGATTATGCCTTCAAAAATATGCCTCCCGGGTGTCTTGTGTAGTAGGAGGCAGGCTATACATATATCACTCGTAATCGATCTCAATTTCTAGTCAACTGAGGCAACTCAAAAACGCAATGCCCTTGACTTTAGCGACGTGAATATAAACGTATTAATGATATGTTGCTGAATATTTTCACGCATCCACATTCATCGAAATTATGTTGAACGACTGAAGGCTACAAAAAAAAACAGATTTAAAGAAATTTTCATTCGTAAATAGAACAATTGTTGATTGGAACCAACTACCTGGAGAATTGTACAGACCTTTACCAAAAAATTTTAAGGCTTTCAAACGTCAATATAGAAGTATAACGAGCTAACATTGTGCTTTAACAATGTTTACATTAAATAATATTTTCTTAACACTTAACGCCCAATTATGGTTTCAATTCAGTTGCTATTAGTGTATTGTTGTGATTGACACATTCATGTGTAATATGTATTTTAATGTAATTTATTGTAGTGTAAGTGTAAAACGCCACCGGACCTTGGGTCTACTTGAACTTGTTATCGTAATAATAATAATAAAATTTTCTCAATTCAATCAATTAGGTCCGTGTTCTCCGCACGCATTCATTTTTACCGCCATTCCATTACGTTACCGGCGCCGACCCGAAAAGCACGAACTAATAATTGCAATGTGACCGGCGATCGGGACTAGCTCAGCCCTGGGTGAAACTAATGTTCGCAAGGGTCAGTCGTAAAATCGGTCGGCGTTTAACTTTCCCCGCTGTAGGGGGGGGGATCGCTCGCGAAAGAAGTTGGCAATGAGGAGAAGGAGGCGTACTAACCCTCGAAAAACACACCTCCTTAATCTCGCCGCCGCCTCTCCTCCCCTCCGTCTCCCCTCCACTTTTCTCCCTCCCGCCGCCCGCACACCACGGACGCCCACCCTCCCCCTGCCGCTCCCGGCGCGGCTTCGCTTTCGGCGACGCGCAATATGCCGAAGTGCCGCTCCTACTCCCTATCCACCC
>WURS02000017.1:4386432-4399420 GCA_011762765.2 Rhinocypha anisoptera | reverse complement strand
ACTGCTATGCCGTCCGCGAAACGTAGCATGTTAATTTCTTATCCGTTCACTTTGATACCTCTAATGCTCTTTTCTTCCTCCCCCCCGAGAAATCCGTCCAGGACCTATTCACCTCCTTTGCCAGACACCTGACTTCTTAGCCGAAAACGATCCCTCTGTTGCAACCCTTTTCACTTTGGCCACCCCCCCCCGCTTCACAGTCCATCTTTCTCACTCATTTCTTACCCTCTTACTACTCGCCCTGGGAATTATAATCCGCCGGTCTATAGAAAGAAGGCTGCCTCTAAATTTTCCCTCATATCCCCCGACCCCAAGCCGTCGTTCTTCGTACGTTTGGCCCGTCCAGCCAAGTTATTACCCCCCCCCCCCTGCCTCTTCTCCTCCTCACGAAGCCAGTTCCTAGTCCACCGAAGCTTCCCTCCCAAGGCTCTTTGGGTTTCCTCAAATATTGACTCCTTAATCGCTTGGACGAACGGTGTCGAGTGCTTCTCGTCGGGGTCTATTCCGTCGCCTTAATCTTCCCTTCCGCCGATTTCGAGCCGTCTTAATCTCTCTCTCCCCTCAGACTTCCCTCGCTGTACCCCTCGCATTCTCGCCACCTCCATCGACATTTTTTTCTTTGCACTTTGAATCAACATCGCCGAGCAACTAACGGCGGGATTCCCTCTGCGCTCTGACACTTTTTTTTTTGCTTCGTGTTGAATTTCATTATGAGAGACCAGGTTCTGGACTGAATACTACATCACAAATTCGGAATGAGTTTCGGGAGCAGGTCAATCGGAATAAGGGAGGTGATATGAGCATACTGTTTCATGAAATGAAAACCAAGTGAGTACGAATAATTTGGTGGGACAATACTTAAAAATTGTTGATATTAGAGACGAGTTTGCGGTCGAGTATCTCAGAGATTTTCAGATATTTGAAATATTCAGTGAATAATTTCAGAAAAATTAATTTGTCACACTAAAGTTTTAATGTTAAAATTATTTAGTATGTACGTCTAATAACAAAGAAAGAACCTATTCCAATGAAGAACAGTAGTAAAATTCAATCGGAATATACAATGTTCAGAATTGAATATGACAAAGATGCTTAAATTAGTGAAGAATACAGTAAGCAAAAATAATCCTCGCTATTTAAGTTTTCCTAGTATTTACCACCGTCATGTAATTCGATGATGGAATAAAATAGTATCGAGGAATAAAATACTCAGTATTTATAAATAATTTGTCAACAGCAATAATCGTTATTATCGGACTATCTGATCCAAAAAAGATTATTAAAATATGCTTTTACAATTTGTTTATATAGAGGTCATGATCTATTTTTTCAGCAGGTAAAATTATTATAATTTGATCGAATAAAAAGTTTCCATAAGTTCAGATCTACACTATATTTTTAATTGATCTGACAGTAGTTCTTGTCTCTTTATAAATGTTTCTTTCTCAATTATAAATGCTTTTTTTTAGTAATGAGACTCCTTACCATTCTCATAAGTATCTTCGTGAGGCTGATATTAAGACTACTATATTTTAACTTGATAAATGTCATTGACTCATCATACCTTAATATTGAAAAACGTGAGCATTTTCAAATAGATATTCAAATGGCATATATTCTTCATATTTCACTGATTCATTCTGAATTTAAAAATATTATTGGTTTCCCATTAAAAGCATTTATGTGACGAAATGTCACTAAAACAATCATTAGGTTCCACTAATTCTTATACTTATTCTCTGGTAGTCAAATTTCCGATTAGTGGAAACCCCAAATTTTTATTTTCCATTTAACCCTACTGTTTACCATTCTTTTCATTTCCTTGTAAATTCTTTCTCCAGCGACTTCCAATTTTGTTTTGAATACTCTATCCAAAGTCATTTAACTATTCAAACCTTCACCTAATCTTTTCGTCTTCTATTTCTCCTTTCATTAAGTTCAGGATGGACTTGTTATTTATAAAATAATGACAAATCTCGCTTATTCTTCTTCATTTCACTTTGTCCAGTGACTCTATTCTTCCTTCCACTTTATCTAGAACCCCTTTGTTACCCATTTTGTCTTTCCAATATATAATTTTCACTAAGGATTCTTATGTCTCTTTTTCCAATTTTCTACAGATGGATCTTAGAACTACTATATCCGAAGTCAAAATATTTGTCAATCAGTCTCACAAAGAAGGTAGAATAAACTGGATTGGTCATATTTTTAGAAATGATATTTCCATGATGAAGTTTTTGGAAGCAGAAAAAAAACGCAAAAGTAGTAGAGGAAACCTTTTGGAAAGGCAGAGACTCTCAATGCCTTAGGGGTAATGAGGAAATTAATGGAGAGGAATATAATCAGGGTTGTTGAATCAGTGTGCTCGTTTGCTTTTTATTTTTCAAAAAGGTGTTCCAAAAGGTAGGCTGGCCTAAGTTGATGTAAGGTTTAAATAGGAGAAAATAGAACTTGATGGGAAGATAAGGGGGGACTCATCGAAATCCTATATCATATCTCATGCCGGTCAAGTAAGGCTAGCAGGCGGAAAATCTGGATGAACGATGAAAGGCAGAGAAGAAATGCGTGGGGGGGGGTAATTATTTTGACTATTATTGTTACAAAAGTTACATGTTGGAATTTTGCCTGGTGATAACATACATAGAAATTTCGGAATAAAAAACAAAAAATAAATAAATATCACTTGCAGCTAGGAAATAAGTATCATAGAATATTTTTTTTGCGTCTCTTCTTAAAAATATTTACCTACATTAATAGGAAAGGGGTCAAATAATTCTGCAGGTAGATCGTTCTAATAAGTTATTTAGGTAGAATAATTTTTTAATATTCGTGCTTTGAGACCGGCATTTTATTTTGTGTCGGTGATCATTTTTACCCATGAAGTTTGATTTTTTCACCTCCTTTAGTAGCCACCCCCCCATAATTCTTCTCCTTTCAGCATCTGGAACATTCCACACAGCCTACTTCTTTTTCTTCTGCTTTGTTATGATTCCTTTCCAAGTAACTTCAACGTTTCATTTACGTTGTCCATCCTCCTATGTTTTACCAATACGTATCTCGACGCCTTTCATTGTATATTTTCCAGTTTTTTTTAATATGCCCTTATTATGTGCGGATCCCATTCAGTTGCTGAGTAATCTAGGATTGGTATTACCAGGGTATTATAAGCCTTTTCTTTCGTGACTGCATTGCTCCCCTTCAGGCTTCTCATCACCCAAGGTATACACCCAAATATTTACGTCTATCACACTTTGGGATTATTTGACCCAATAAATTGTACTCTCTTTTAGTTGTTTTGCTTACTGCTAAATTAACTGCTTAACTAGTTGTTTACCTTATTGCTAAAAGTAATGAATTTACATTTGCTAACTTTGATACACACCCGTTTTTATTTACCCAATCTGCTATTATATTTATATCCTTTTGGAGGACTTAGTGAAAATTTTCGTTCTCAGTTTGCCTGTAGACAATACATTCATCCGCAAAGAGACGTACTGGAGAATTTATTTTATCCGGAAGATTATTTACATAGATTTTAAAAAAAGTGGCCCAAGGACGCTTTCCTGTAGGACTCCAGATGTTACCTTTGTATCTGTGAAGCACATTTCTCCCACTTTTACCTTCTGTGTTCGATCGGGCATGTAGTCCTTAATCCAGGAGATTACTTTGCTATTCGTTTACAGCATTTTAAACTTGCCTTCAGAGAAAAAGAGTAATGAGATGCTCTGTTATCAGTAATTAAAGTAAGTTAGAGGAGGGCTGGAAGTGAAGGGAGGTGTTTTTAGTTAAGAGATTTTTTATTAATAGAATAGTTTTACATTATGATTATTTACTTGTAGTTTCTTTGAATTTTGTTGGTGGAAGGCTCTGGTACTTTAAAAATGTTCACTGAATTGTAAGTAGGCTATAGTGGGACATTTAGGGAGTAAATTAGCAGTAATTTTGTTATTCTACAGAATTAGAAAATATTCTTTTACTGTATGCTTGAGAGCCTGTACACCTGGGAAGTAAGTTCTGCGTAAGTATTTACTCCTGTAAAGGGTTTTACGGAGGTTATGGGGGTTTTGCGACTTTTTTGGAGAGCTATTGTTAAGGTTTCTCACACACACACGCTTCTCTCGCATCAATCTCGTGCCTGGGATTTAACTCTCCCAAGAGGAATTCCTTACCTTTTTCATACACGACTCATTTTTCTGTCTCTCTCAAGATTTTAAAAATATTCCCTTATTAAAGAAAACTCAGAAGTAACCGTTTTGGTGCATAAAGAAAACTAAACTCCCAAATTTCGATCCTCGGGCAAGGTTAATAGAATGTTTCTCTGCGCTAGTAATGCCGTACGTTACCATGTATGCTTGTTGCTTAGCACGATATCTTTAATATTATAAAATCGACCCCTCATTTCCCTGCTGCTGGGCGCGCATCGCGTGATCCGTGAACATCCCCGAGAGAGAAAAGGATTATTTGGGCAATTTCCGCCCGGACGAGTGGCCCGACCCACCCATTCACCGAAACCATCCCCCCCAACTCTTCTCTCGTAAACCCATTCTCGAGGGACCCTTGGGAGTTCGAGGAACCCGCACATATTAACCCTCACGTATAGTTAAGGGTTCGCCTAGGTAAGACGAGGGAAAGGGCTTTTTTTTCCAACTCCCTGCCTCCCATCACTATGTTGCCTTTAAGGCAACCAATAGGAAGCAGCTGGAGAGCCCACTGATTGCAATCTGTACGCATCTTGAAGTCAATGGGAAACGGAAAAATTAAGATTGGAACATCTTAAGGAGTTAACGACTTCCACATGCAGTGCCTAATAGAACTTCTTGTCGCGGAGAAATTCTACTAAATTTTATAATAATATTATTTTAAAAGTATTTTACTGTTCCAAGATTGGAATTCTGGGCAAAATAATATAATGTTGCTCCTTTATGAAATGATTACAACTTAGTACTGTTACACAGGCTTGAGTGGAACAGTACAAGTTGTAATCATTTCATAATGGACATCCGATACTTCCACGAAGTCATTCTTGAAACCACTAACTAATATTGCTCGTTTTTTATTGAGTGTAAAACATGCTTACGAGGAATGATTAGTTAGTGGCTAATTAAAAACACTTTTTACTATAGTAAATTTGCTGATAATATTGGATTCCACTTGATAATTGCCACCGCGGCGTCCTCGGTGGCGGTGTGGTAACGTCCTCGTCTGCCAACCTGGAGGTTGCGGATTCAAATCCCCATAGGTGGATTTTTCCCCACCTAGGGCATGGATGTGTGTGATTCGTCATTGAAGTCATTTATATATAAGCACCTCCTGGCGAGCCTGTGGCTCAGGAGGACTTAAAATTGTTTCAGGAATGGTAGTATCTGAACATGAAAAATTATGGAATTTATGATGTAACCTCCAATTAAATTCTTTAAACTCTTGATTTATTTGTTGAGGAAAGTTCCCTTTTACCATCTGAATTGGAAATTTAACTCAAAATATATGCCTTCAACTGATTAAACTTTCTACTGGGCATACACTACTTAATGTTCTCCATTCTAACATATAATACATGGGAATGCCGTTTTAACTAAACGCAAAACGTATTCATCCTTGCCTTATTGTATGCATTGTAATCTCTAGTTAACTAACCTTCAAAATCTCAAGTACCGACCCCATCTGTAATTGGTGGTTCCTCTCGAATTTCGTCATATTAATTAATTAGTCTCCTCGGCGTCTTTTTTCCCCGCTGCGACCGTGAGGTTGTAAATCTTTGTCTATTCCTGTCTATCCTTGACATCACCACGCCTCCGTGACTATGCCTAGAATATCCTCTCCATCTTATGCCCCAGCTCCTGCTTTCCCACTTAGCGCTTCCTCTTCTCCTCGCACTCCTCCGTTGCTCCAGGCATTTCCCAGTGACCTGACTTCTTAGTCCCCGGATCCCGGCTCGTTTCTTTCCTTGCTCCAATTCGTATTTATGCAGCAACATCACAGATGTATGTCCTTTGTGCCGTCCCATGCAAATTTCATGTTCCCCTTATCGCATTTCGTTCCGTTTACTCCGACAAAATAATCCTCCGTCCTTGGGTGGGATTAAGGACATTTTTTTTGCTATCGCAACGGATAACTCGGCTCACCTTTGTGGCAATTCGATTGCGGACATTGTTCTTGCGACTCAGACACTAATGGCGACCGGCGAATAGCAATGTCGAGTTATTATAAAAAAAACAATATCTTGTCTCGTGGACGCCAGAGTAGAAATTCTAGCCAATTAAAACGTTGGAAATTACAACGTGATGCTGAAAACATTTGAAGGCGCCATTCTCGTTAACTAATGTCTTTTGTACCACTAAGCAATGAGGTTTTTCAAGAAAATGCGGCATTGAAGCAAAAAATAAATTCCATAGTCAAGAGTTATTTATCTAAAATAAGCTATAATATGAATAGGAAGTAATATAGGTACCGGTTAAGGTAGGTTTGATGCACCCCAGACTAGAACTATCCAGGGGGGGGGCCTGTCTTAATCCTCTGCCTCACTGTGCACATTCAGATTCCTCGTCTGGTACCCTTGCCTGCAATTCTTCTTTATCGAGTCTTTTACTCAAGAGTCTACAATTCACGTGAAAAAATCCTGATCGTGTAATATATTTCGTTCGATACTCATCCCCTTATCATCGCAGTTGCGTCGAGTCCTTTTACCTATCCTAAAGCTGAAATGATCTTCATCTAGTTATTCGTTTGTCGATGTCGAATGACTGTTTGCAATTCAACGATATTCTAATGAAATTTACCGCAATCTCTTAATGCTAGTATTTCGTGGGTAAGACATGTGAGTAGTTTCGCTGGAGCTTTTTTTCCAAAAAACCCTCCGGCTTGCTACGTATAAAACCACTTTTTATGCAATGCCCCTTTTCCTACAATGATCCACCCTCATTATATTTCCTACCCGTTTCAACTTCTTCACACTGAGACGTCTTATCTTTTTCTACGTTTAGAAATTCTAATTTATCTTTATTCCAAACGAAATTCAATGAGGTCGTCACCTGGCGGAATTCCATAATGAAACAAATAAAGGTTGTCACTTGTATATATATATATATATATATAGAGAGAGAGAGAGAGAGAGAATCGTTCTTCCTCCACTGATGAAGAGCTAACCCTTGATATATTTCAAGAAGTGAGTTTTTCGTCTTGTATTTTTATTTGTCTATGTATCATTGTTCTGTGTTCGTTCATCATATACTAGTGCTCATCTGAGTTTTTCGCGAGTATATATATGTGTGTGTGACCACCTTTATCGACTAAGTGGTATCGAACTTTATGTGGTCGATCCGGTCAATTACCTAGGAGTGACTATTGTCGATAACCTCTCACGGTGCCCCCACTTACGAAAGATTTGTGGAGAGGCAAATAAAAAATTATATTCCATCAGACGCATTGTCGGTGGGAGTGATCGAAAGAGAGTTTTAGAGGGTTGATATCCATCTCTCTTGAGACCCCATTTGGAATACGCATGTAGTTTATGGGTTCCATCAGAAAAGAGTCTAATTCATGAAATCGAAAAAGGTTCAGCTCAGTGCTGCACTATTCGTTAAAAATGTTACGATAAGACCAAGTGCTTTACAGCGATGGTTAAAGAACTCACTTGTGAGTAGTTAGAGTGAAGTGGACTTAACACTGGATTAGAGTTATTAAAGAAAATTGTAACCAATGAATTGGACAGTGAGGTTCAATCAGATATAATTGATACCAGACTATATGGACCAATGACAATCACAAAGTTATATTTCACCTAACTAGAAATTTTAGAGAAACATTATTGTTAAAAAATAATCGGGAAAGTAACAGATAGAGAATAGATTACACAGTTTTTTAAAACCTAGATGACTTTATTAGGAAAATGTTAATAAATCTGGTGTTTTCACCATCTGCCATGCACCGTCAAGTATACCTAAATACTATTTGTAGTGTGCTTCATTAGGAATTGGCCCGAAGTAACACTACAATCTATTACCCCTTTTGGAATCATTACTGTTTCTTCGAACACTACTCCTAAAGGACTAGAGCCTGAAGAAACGTGATGCGAGTAGTTAGATCTTTTGAGGTTCAGCATAACAGTAGTTTCAGAAGCAATGATACATTCATTGGGCGTTCCAACGCGAGATCGAATTGAGTTGGGGTTGGGGCAAAATTGGCTTTGAATTTCCCCAGAAATGGAAGGAAAGACTTAGGCCCGGTTTCACCAACCTTATGTTGATCTAAAATCACTTGATCTACATCAAAATCTTGATCGACGATCAAAGCCATCACGCATTTCACCAACAATTGATCTTAGTTTAAAAACGCCGATCAACTGATCGGTAATTGTGGAACGTAAATATTTTCATAAGTTGAAAATTCTATGACAGACTGTTGATTTCTATATTGACCATAGCAACAAGTAATCAATTTGTGTATTAATTATTACGTTTACTTGAGTTTAGTCATGTAAAAAATTATGCAGCTATCATATTTGGACATCATACCATGGAACATATTCGGGTCCCGTGGTAATATTATGTACTATCCACCAACACAATGTTCACTAACGACATTTAAAACTGATTTTCCCTAATCATAGAAATTATTGATATATTTTATCTTATTTTTTTACGTGTATACCCATTTTCGTGACACGGAAACTCAAGATGGTGGAGCTTACAGATACATAAAGGCAGTTTATCAATACAAGGTACATGCTTTAATGCCCTAAAAGCCAATTGCAGCAGTTTTAACGATTTTTGAATGTAAGTAGTTGGTTACATTTAATGAAAAATAGCATAAGCTATGAACACTTCAAATAACACTGAGTGAGTTCAGAGTGTAAATAATACAATTCAATACTGTCAGGTCACATACCCGCTTCTTAAGTAATACTTCACCAACATGATTTGTCAAATTTAATGCTCTTATATATATTCACACATTTACAATTGGCATTCACTATCATATAAAAACAAATGATGAAATTTGCAAATTTTTATACCGGCAATAGAATTTCCAAAAGCGATACACAAAATAATATGTTGCGAAATGCGTTACTCATCTCATCACTTGAGACCCCGCTAAATTTAAACATATCGGAGGTGAACTTGAAGTACTATACCTGAAAACGCGCATTTACGAAATACCGTACGGTTATTAGCATTTGATTTAAAGGGGATATTGGATTATTTCTTTTGCTTTGTCTTTCTAGTTCATTTTTAGTTCTTACCTCTTAATTTAACTACAGCATTCTTGGTCATTAAGTTGGATATTAGACGAAAAATTGTATTACCAAAAGAGGCCTTTGCAAAAAGGAAGCAGTTAATAAGAGGTACTATAAATAAAGATATGAAGAAAATATTAGTAAAATCCCTAATATGGAGCGCAGCACTATATGGATCCGAAACCTGGTCCACGAAGAAGGATGATGAGATGTGGGTTTGGCGATGGATGTAGAAGATGAAGCGGACAGAGAGGGAAACGAATGAAGTTTTGGGAATGGTAGGGGAGGAGAGGTGTTTAACTGCGAGAGAACCAAAAAAGACAGGAAAGGTGGATGCAAGGGATACTCAGAGGCAAGGGAAGGGATACTCAGAGGATGCTGAAGGTTGTAATAGAGGGTAGAATGTTGGGTAAGAGGGGTAGGGGTAGAAAGAGAATAGGGATTTTGGACAGAATGATAGGGTGTAGGAAGTTTGCATATTTGAAGAGAAATTAAAGTTAGATATAACGCGGCCAACCTAAGCTAATGTTCATAAAAAAACCTACCTTAATTGGTAGATTACCCTTCATCATTCTTGGTCAACCTGAAGCGTATTTTAAAATCTTTGTCGCCGTATGTGTCGTACTTACAAACTTGAACGGCTGTGTGGTGGTGGGCTGTCACGTTAAAATAGTCTAGAATAACTTCGAATTAATCGTCAGGAAATACAACCAAGTCCGCTATATTAGTTGATTCTCGATTTGATCGCCCGAAAAAAAGAATCAACTTGTTCAGCGATTTGTTCCCCGATTATCGCTGATTTTTGTTGGTGAAATAAAATCAACGAATTCGTCGATGAAATCAAGAGATATCGGCGATCAAGTGTCGATTGTCGTTGGTGAACCCGGGCCTTGGAATGAACGGAAAATAATCGGAAATATAAAAATTAAATCATACTCAAGTTTATATCGAGAATTTATGACACAAATCTAAATTATATTGTTCACCAGGATGATATGGAAATAAGAATCACGGTATACGCCTAGTTTTGATTTAAAATTTAAATATTAAAATGTAAAAGATTAAAAAACAGTGAACATTAAGTCATTTTATTAATGTTAAGGAAACGTTAGATTAATGAATTACTATAAATCTAAAGTGAGGATTACAGAATGAAATAATGGAAAATATTTTTTGAGTATTATAAAAATGTATATCAAGAGCAACTGAAAATATAATACGAACACGCCATAAGAAAATTGGAATGAAAAAAGATGAGTGAATGGGAGGGGGGAAATGGTTAATAGGACTATAAAGAAATTCTTAATAAAATACAAAGAATAAACTGATAAGCCATTAGTAAATATCAGTAGAGTGAGCAAAATGAGGTCATGGAAACTGACCAATTTCAGCCCCTGCAAACAAGGCTTAATTATTTTCTAGAATTAGAAAAGGAAAAACGGAAACAGTTTCTGGAATAATGAATGAAAAATTAACTGAGCAAGAAAAGATATAGGAGTAAGAAGTCTGTACAGATATTCAACTGGAAAGAGTTTGATTTGTAAATTATACACAAGGTAATTAAAATCATTTGCCAATAAAGTGTCAAGAACATCGCTAAAGTTAAAATTACTGGAGACGAAGGAGGATAATGATAGTGGAAGAGAAAATATTTTAGGATAATCACTCAATTATTTAGAAAAATTAAGAATATGATAGCTTCTATTAATATGACTTACCATGGTCGTCATGTGGTTAGCAGTCATAATTGCAAGACATTATATCAATATACAGTTTGAGGAATTAGATTTTTTTACGGTCATAGGTCACTGGCCTAACTCACCAACCCTACTGCTTTATCCGGGCTTGGGACCAAGAGGATAATGTGATCTACTGAATCCACCCCCGGTACCAGGGTGGAATGAGCATATATAGAATAGAGAGCATATATAGAACATAGAGCATATATAGAACACAGGAATTGTCAAAATAGCAAGGGACAGAACACTACTTAAAATAGAAGAATAGATCGACAGCTCAAAAGGTGGTCAAAAAACCTTAATTAACAAAGGCATAAAGGACTTTAGGTTTCCCGACGATTAGTTGAGTTGAAGTTTTCAATAGTTTTACTTCCGGGTAATAGAGTTGATACCCGGGCAATAGAGAACGCAACATCCTATGATGAGACTGGAACTGACCATATTTGAATTCGCCAGTGAGTACCCTACCTACCGGGCTAATCTGGCCGTTTGAATTATTCCCCATGATTAGGCTTCCAAAAATAGGTTATGGCAAGGCATGGAAATAGGAATTTACTAAAGTCAGCAGCTAATGAAGTTATATTTACTAATAATCCAGCCTCTAATTCATTCTTCCTTGATATAAGAGATAATATTGAGCATATAACAGGATAAATGTAAGAGTAATTTGACAAAAATTCATTTAAAAAAATTTAAAAAAATAGTTTTCCGAAAAATTTAGGACTAGACAAAATGTCAATTAAATGGGTAATAAGCTGGTGTAAGTACATATATTTTAACTGCACCGTATTATATTAACTTAACTGCCTCACATAAACTTAAAAATCTAAAATGAATAAATAGTCTTAAATTATGGGGAATTTTTTGAAAACCACTGAGATTAATTTTAATAAAACCCGAATTGAACACAATCGACAGAAGAGGACGAGGCATTTGATTTTAGTGTATGGGGAACGCAGGAAAAAGTAGAATGCGCAGAATAGAGGGAAGTTGAATGAGTCAGTCATGCTGGTTGCGTAAAATGTAAAAAATGCTGTAAAGGTAGAATGGAAGAAATTTTAGTTGCGATGGGATTCGAATCCGGTAGTGGAAGGTATTATTTTAGGTAATCGATATATGATAGATCATGGGAAACATTTGGCTTTTTGACTAAATATTAGCAGGTTATATGATTTGTAGAGCTTACAAAGGTATTCACAGTGAGGAAGTATATTAACAGTGCAGCATATCATGCGACATAGTTTCAGTTAGGAGAATATGGTCAGAAATGTGATCGTTTATTCCTATCAAATACTTTTCGTAATGTTTGTTATAAATGTCTTTATTCTTTCTTTCTGTCACACCTGGCCCACGCATAATGTTTACTTTTCCCAAGTTATACGACGGGTGAAAAGTGCGACTCTTGCGACTTCTATTACATCTGAGAGATCTATTATAAACGTTAAAAGCTCGCAATATCAAATCTTCTCACGTGTTTACCCATGACGTTCCACCAAAGAAGCGCCATTTTTCGTTCCCTTTCTCGTAAACGCGACCGGCACTCTGCACACTCAAATGTTTTTTAAAAACCTTACACGTGTAATAAAAAAGAACTTGTAATCTCGATTTCAATATCCATGTTTCGAAAAAAACGCGACAGGCGATAAAATAGAGGGTAGCGAGGTGAGGAGGGAAGAAGAAAATCCCCATTCTTTCTATTTTCTCCATTTTTTTATATTTTATTTAATATATGTTATATATATATGTGTGTGTTTGTATGCACGTATAAAATTCTCCCAGAGGCCTATAGAGCCACATCATCGCGAGGGAAATGGGAAAGGTTCTTTCTCTACTATTTTCCTCCCCATGCTGCGCAGGGCCGCTCAAAAGAGGACGGGGAGAGAGAGAGAGAGCGAGCCCGTTCGAGGACGGAAGTTTTGATAGGAAACTTGCGGACAGTGGGAAGGGAGCTTTAGGACGGGCGATTCTGCCGCTTCATTTATGGCCCTGTAATAATGGGCTTTTGCGGACGATAAAG
>WURS02000017.1:4324164-4349746 GCA_011762765.2 Rhinocypha anisoptera | reverse complement strand
AATAAAAATGCTGCCAAACTAACCCCTATATGGAAGGGTCCTTTCCACATCTAACCCCTTTTAGTGCCAGCAGGCCGATCTATCCGCCGTAGGGATATGTGCGAAAAATGCCATGGGCCTATCTATCGGCCAGACTTTTTGTTTATAAATAATTTTTTATTAAATTTTTTAGGAGGTAAAAATATAAATTAAATATTTTACTCACTTTAAAAGAGCTTGGAGTGTAAAAAAATTGATGTTAATAAATTTATATAAATGTATATTATTGTTTAAATGTGTAAATTAACAAATATAGGAAAAACCATGGCATTTTTTGCATATACCAGGTGATAGGGGCTGGCACTAAAAGGGTTCAAAAATTATCTCCCCTGTTAAGGTGGTATTGAAAATTGGCACTGAAAGAAAGAATTTGTAATGTGTCTTAATTAAAGGCGTATAACAAGCCTGATCAACAATCAGCAGCTGAATAAGCGAATTCCTTGCAATTTTGCATAAAACGCATTACATGAGAAAGGATGATGGTGGAAAATACAATATGTAATTAAAGGGTCGTGTATGCATATAATATGCTCATGTTTTTGTTGTTTTAGGCATAGGGGTTGCAAACCCATCACCTAGCTAGCATGTCTAGTTGCATTCAGCACCCAGCTCTACCAGGAATTGGCATTACGAAATGTAAAACCAAAGAACTAACCATAAATTGATTTTTCCCCATTTAAATATGGGAAGGGAAGTTGTAGTTCTGTTACATAGACTGCCTTAATTGCTACAAATTTTTGCAGCATTTTCCTGACCTCACTCATGGACCAGGGTATTTCTCAGATTACTAACTTGATGGTTTACATTACGCTTTTTTTTAAACCATTAGAGTAGCAATGGTGCTGTAGTTTTTTACTCAAGCTTCAGCTGATAAATATCTAAAATCATACTGTTTTTAATGTTTAATATATATTTAATTATGTATCCAATGCCACTGTCGACTGTATGGTGTTTAAATGTTTTGCAGATTATGTCCACATAATCTTTCTATAATATCTTAAATACTTTAATTATTATTATGAAATAGTCATACTAATTTCAATAACTTAATGGTATCTCCACACTCAAGACCACGAAGATGATGTAATTATAGTATTTATCGTTTATAAAATGGTTATGCCTTCTAGCACTCAGTTCTCTATTATTCAATATTTGAATTTTTTCCCCAAGTGTATTTGATTTGGAGTCTTAGAGACTTGGTCTTAGTGTCAAGGTGGAGAGGGATATAGGTAACCTATCGAGCGGCCAATTTTTCTAGCTCCAAGTTTCCCATTTGTTAAAAAAACCAGATTTTTTAATAATAGGATAAGACTCCCAGCTTAGTTTGTTAAAATTGAGTGCTAAGAAAAAAAAAACTAATTTCCAAAGAAGTTTTTGTTCTCTCTGAGATTTGGTTTCTCATTGTTTCATTTGCCATTACATATTTCCTGGCAGAATCTAGGCTAATTTTGTTTGTTATTAACATTGTGCTCTGTCATAAATTGCTTTTTTGGTTCAAGTGATAACTGAAAGGCATTTCCAATCATAATAAATTTCCAAGGGTTTTTCACCAATCATATAAAAATAACTAACTTTATCTCACATTATACTATGCTGTTAGTTCTCTCATTATAGTAAGAATATTCCACGGTGTACAACCATAAGGTTGCTCAAGAAAGTCAACCCATTGAATGTGATTCTCAATAATAAGTAATCTAATTCTTTTTCTGCTCCATCATTTCTTCCTAAAATAGAGTAGGGGTAAAGGGAGTGATTTTTGGTTGTTAACCAGCATAACATAAGTTTTTTTTAAATATACAATATATATGAAGCATGAGGGTGGAGTAGCCTAGTGGGTAGAGTGCTTGGCTACTGACCGGGGGACCAGGGTTTGAGATCCGGTGAAGACTCTGGACACCTCCAGCTAAACCCAAACAGTGATTTTTTGGATACTACATCTTCGTGGAAAACCACATGTGGCACAAGGAAAGGAACTGGCCCCTCTACCCTGATGAGTGAATTTCCACATGCCGTGGGCTTAGTACTAGGTGAGCTCTACCCTTACTTAACACACCAACCTTTGGGTTGCATAATGTGGTTATATATGAAACAAATATATACATCTCTTGAACAGGAAAGAGAAATCATAGCCACAGAATTTACATATATAGTTGTTGAAATTTTTCTCAAATTTTATTGAAAAATGTATTAACTCTGAAATTTTTTGGATTTCTTTTATATTAATGTGGCAGTTCATGACCTCAAGCCTCACAGTTCACTCGGTAGCTACCAGGCAAGGGAGGGCAATGTTGTGAGCATGCAACTGAAAAAGAGAAAGCAGCCTGCCAATCGTCCTTGGAGAAGAAGAGTGAAAGGACTTGAAGTTTGCATGTTGAGAATGGACTTGCCATCTTGTTTTTTACTGGGTTCACCATGTGGCAATAATAAAATGCAACTGAAATCTTAACTCATACCATGGGTGATCATTTACTCTCTTGTCCTTTAACTTCCTCCTTACCCAGCTATACTAATACAATATAACAACACTGATGAATTTATTTTTCTGCAGGGTGATCAGAGACAATGCCAGTACAAAGTATGATACGAAAACTATAGTAGTAACGCTGTTCTCTCAGATTTTAATTATTTCCAATTTACCATTTATAAATACACAAAAAACTAATTTTTTCAGTAAATATTAAGTGTTAAGGCTTTCAAATGCTATCAGCTAACGTAAAACTTACAACGATCATGGGAAAACAATGTAAAATGAAATGAAGGGAAAAAATGAAAATGAATCATATACAAGTTTATTCAACAATACTGGTAATACAAATACAAGAAACAATATACAGTAGGAAATGTATGAAATGGTTTCAGCCATAACTACCTAGATGGAATTTTTCCATCGTACAGAATTAAAAATACAACTATGTAATTCCACATAAATAAATACATAAATTAACTTTATTTCCACGACCTAGGTTTCACCACGGCATCAGCTGCATATACAGATATCACTGAGTTTATATACAGTCCAGAAGGGGTGGCTGATGGGTGGTAGGAGTGAGAGTGGAGCCAGGGGATGAATCAGGGCAGGGGGGAGGCAGGAGGGAGTGGAGTTAGGGATGGGGACCCTCAGGCAGCCTTGGTAAGTTAAGGCAAGGGGACTTCATGATTCATAGACTCTGCACTATACCCATGTCCTATGCAAACAAACAAAGAACTTCAGATGATCATACAGATAGCTGCCAACAACAGATACACCACAAAACTAATAGATACACTTTACCGAAGAAAACAATTACAAATAGCCAAGAAAAAATATACAGCACCGATCCCTGAGACAATAACAAGCCAAAGTGGCAAAGACTCCCTTTCCTTGGTGAAATATCTCTCAAGGTCAAGCGGCTGTGCCCCAAAAATAAAATCAAAGCCGCCTTCTACAACAGACAAACACTTAAAAATATTCTTGGAACAAACAAAGACAAGGTTGACAAAATGGAACAAAGCAGAGAATACGAACTCTGCTTCGACGATTGCAACAACATATACACTGGGCAGACATGCAGAATATTCAACACATGAACCAAGGAACACCTAGCATGCTTCAAAAACAAAAAACTCACGTCCCAATTCGCAAAAAATTTACTCCAAAACACCAACACCACAGTAAATGCCAACCAAGAATTCTACATGTAGAAAAATAAGGAGCAAAATTAGATGCACTGGAAGGGTTGGAGATGACATGTGCCCACTCCAAAGAAATCCTTTCCCCTCAATGACATACTGTATCCTTCCTACACTTCCTAATGCCCACCCCCCTCACCATGCACAGACTCAACCCACTGCTGCTGTCTCAGGGCTCCCCTCCCTATTCCCCCCTTGCCTCCACTCCCACTCCTACCTCCCATCCTCCTACCCACCCCCCTTTCAGACTGCATATAAACTTTGTGATATCTTTACATGCACCTGATGATGTTGTGGTGAACCCTAGGTCAGAAATAAAGTTTATTTATGTGGGAAAATTTTGAAAACATTAATTCAGGATTCAGATTCAAATTGCACATTCAGGTCACGTGAAATCGTATATGAACAATAACTTTAGTTGAAACTGCCAATTCCACAATGTCATCTCATTAATGCCACTTTGATTAATGCTGAATTTATAATTCTATAGCTGGGTACGAGGTAATCTTGTGAGGGAGGATATATTCGTTTGCACTAAGGTGAATGCAGCTCCGTTGTAATCACCGGTTAACCTTAACCGTAACTCATGTTGAGACTGAATGTGGTTGCAGGAACCGATGTCTGCCCCCTTGACACAAGTGAATGCGCCCAAAGAGACAAATCTCTGACAAATTAGGACAGATAAGATCCCTTTGAGAGTCTAATCACTCAAGCCTTTTCCACGCTGATTGCGGTGAAATTTTTACTACGTTTTATTTATTCTGAAATACTTTCGAATTTTATTTATTCGTTGAATAAAGAAAGACAAAATGTTATCTTCTGATAGTTATTTAGCAGCAAGTTTTTGCCATAAGTAAAATTTATTTAAATAAAAAGACTAAACGTCAAGTATGACTGAAAAGTAACTCTAAATGGAGAAGAATCAACTAAAAACCCGATTATTATTGACTTTGAGCTTTTATTGATACAGTGACGGCCGGGAAAGTTGAAAAATTCTGAAAGCGAGGAAATATAACACGTATTAATGGATTCATCCAGGAATATTTCCCACTTTTCAACTGCAGTAATACAACAGTGAAAATAATAATAATGAATGGAAAATACATTTGAAAGGAAATAATAGTCTAAAACATTTTATTTTAAGAGTAGTAGTAATATTTTTGTTTATTGGGTGCTTTGACGGCTATGGTCATTTCGCACCTCTTTAATTCATAGAAAAACCCATCTGGAAACACAACTCCCATGCGCCGGGTGGGATTCGAACCCGCGACCCTTGGGTTAGACGGCGAGCACGCTATCTACCAGGCTAACCCGGCCGGCTTATTTTAAGAGTCTAGTATCGTAAAAAGACTGATTAATTTCTTAAGTAGTAGGGACATACAAAAAGGTTATTGCTTAGGTAGCGGACAATAAAAGTGGCTCGTGTCTGGCTGTGCCACCACTTTTTATTTTATAAACACCTGTAAATTCTAGAGGAAATAATCACCGTCCAATTACTGCCTATTGTTTCCCTTTCAGAATAAATTAGAAGGACAAAATTACCTCGTGGTTTGCGAATATGTCTCCGTTTGGAGAACGTCTTTTATGTTTCGAAACCCACGAGGTAGCATTAAGACTTTCTGCCTCAACCTTACACAGAACATAAAAAGGATTTCCGAAATAACTCCGCTTCCTCCTTTCGGGTCGCTATCAGGGACTTGCGTGAGTAACGGTGCTTGAATACAAGTTTGAAATTTCAACGGAGTTCCTGAAGAAAACTAATGGTCCATGCATATGCATAGGTATTAGCTAAATTACATAGGTGCCACTATTCAGACGAGGGTCTCACGGCCGACATTAAACTCGAAATACATACACGAAATGACTCCTAAAACCACCCACCCCGCAAACCCGTATTCCCCGATCCCGAATCCATTTCTCCTCCGTGTGGGGGTCATTCATTTAGGGGAAGGGGGGGGGGCCTTGGATTTACTGGAGGCGGCAGAAATTTCTCGCGTAGTAGTCGGAACCAATCGTTTCCGCTAATCTTCTCAGAGCACTGCTTAAACGCGAATTTCTCTTGCGTGAAACGTGCGAACGACCAAAAGCAGCAGCCATGTCCATAGAAGAAAAAGAAGAAGCATTTTTTTCGATTGTGATTGGGTTCATCATTCCCAAACGGCGACAGTGAACCCAACCACGCGCGGACTATTTTTTTTTTTTTTTAACCTTCGGTTTCCCCAGTTTATTCGTATCTCCCACTCCCTATCGTCTCTCCATCGACTTCCTTCTATCTCTCTCTCTCTCTCTTCTTACTTTCCCTCCCCCGGCATTCACTCCTCCGCCAACAAAATCCATCTTTCCTTATTTTTACCTGCTTTCCCGTCACAATCCTAAGTCTCCACCCACCATTTCCTACTCCATGCATGATGGAATATATATTCCGAGAAGCGTATCGATCCCGGAAATTCCCCAAACGGGGCCTATGCATATATGCGTGAGAATCTCATCCCGCGGCACTGCACGCAAACTCGGAACGGCGGCGTTGAAAAGGAGTCGGGATCGTGTCGAGAGGGATTGGTCGAGGGAGTTCATCTGTGGTCTGGTCAGGGTGAGGGGAAAGTTAGAGAGAATATCAGACGACTAGTGAAGTAAATGGGCGGGAAAACTAAAGATTAAGATGACATTCGACCAGTCCGATAGATATTGTTGGAGTAGGAGAAGAACACTTTATAATTCCACACAATTTTGTGGAATTATAAAGTGTGTTTTCCTCTTACTCCGATATGCTGAGCAAATTCCACAAAGTTACGCCTGAGACAATAACTTTCGATAGATTAAAGGTTGTAGGCGACATTAAATTACTCTGCTCTTCTCTCCAAACATTTAAGAACGATTGTGTTCGGTATGCGATCTGGTTGCTGGTGGACTATCATGTTTAATTATTTTTATTTTGATCAATTTCTTTCCTTCCCCTTGAATACTTTCAGATTATTGTTCAGATATTGGGCATTCTGGTTTACCTTATAAATGACTGTTCTGTACTTTCTTCATCTCGGAATACTGCCCTTGTGTCTACTACCTGTGAATAATGAATCACCATCTCCTGCAGTAATTCCTTCCAGAAATTAAATATAATTCACGTAGCGCTACATCCCTCCTGGCACAATTAAAACTTTTCTCCAGGCTCACAGAAGAAAAAAAAACCCTATTGGAAATATAAATTTAAGGAGATGGGGACGGTTTAGGGCTATATTTAACACCGGGTAATGAAATGTAAATAACTAACCATTAAAGTGGCTTGGCAATATGAAATCTTCCGTTCTCTCCATCCTAGCCTCATGTATACGTGATAATTTTAATCGCTGCGACAGCCAGCGCTGGTCGTGGAATCGGAAAGTCTCCCTACGAGTCGCGAAGTTGGAGAGGAAACTCCGAGGAATTCAATGCGGCATTTGAACTGCCACTAAACACACAAGATAGATCGATCATTTTGGTAAGCGAGCAAAGGTTAGTCTTGTTTTTTGACGTGGAATTTAACATATGAATTTCAGAGAAGGTGGTCTAAGGGGAAACTTTCTTGTGACATATTTTCTACAAAAATGAGCTGCTCAAATGAATTGGTCTGCAGAGTCAAACTGCAATTCGTACCTAATCAAGCAAAATAATTACTGATTGAAGTAGTAGGAAGCCTTTAAAAAAATATTTTGGGCACATTAGAGAGGGAAAAATATAGTCAAACGAAAATTTATGGAGTATCTTGACGTTAAAGGTAGACATGACCGAGGGTGAATTTCATATCGAGAGCCCTGCTGCTCTTGTTGATAGTTGTGTAGATTCTTTTGAATTATTTGCAAGTTTAATTACAATCATTCCCATTAACCTATTTCTTCAGAAAAGACAGTGTTAACTAACGGTTAATATAAGGAAAGTACGTAAGTTGGAAAAAGAAGTAAATAAAACGATGATGGGCTAAAAATGTAGTGAAAAATAAATGTATAGTTCTATTGTTTTTTTTAAGCGTTAAGTAAGACGTCAACAAAGTTTAAATGGAGCCCTTGATTTAGAATGTGGAATGACGAAATAAGGAACAGGAGCGAGTTACCTGATTAATATTATTTTAGAAGATATAAAATAGAATAATTTAGAAAAGGAGAAGGATCGAACTCCATAATATTTATTTAGGAAATACTTTATCAATCAGAATGAATAAATTTCTGTACGAATTTATTTCATATTTAATTTATTTTTAAATTATTAATTATATTTTTTAAACCCTCAGTTTTAATTTCGTAGAAAGCGTTCAAAATACCAAGTTTGATTACCCTCAAATCACACAACAGGTAAGCAAGAAGTCCATTCAATTAAAATATTTTCGACGTCTCATTACTTAAAAGCATTCCAAGTTGGGGGATGATAAAGGATGCGGCTTCTAATGTAATGGCTTTTGCGTGGAGGAGCTAGGTTTTGAAATAGTGACTTTTCTCAGCTTTATCCCATTCCATTCTGATACGTATCTAGGAAAGGATGAGCTCACGTTTATAGTGAAGCATCAAGTATCTATTTGGAACATAAAATGTTGAGCAATTACGGTCACTCATTATGAGAATATACTTAGAATACCTTTCTATCTAAAAACCAACAAGTATTTGCTTTCCTAAAAAACTACTCCATACTTTTGACGCAAATGATTATAAATGTAATACATCTCCCTTAAGAATGTATAATTTTTATGTACAATTTTCATGTATTTTATAATAATTTTATCAACTACAACTCATTTAGAAGTTTAAAAACATATGCAAAACTGGACTTACCGCGTAAACAGCAAATTCCAAATCCTCGTATTCATAGTTAATGTGCATTTTCCTTCGTCCAATTATCCAGCGTCGGTTGATGGTGTCCATGAAGCTATCCTTCTTTCACGCTCTCTCAAAACTTCTCTGAAAGTTAAGAAAAGAAATTGCAATAAAAATTTACAGCAATTTATAATCATTTATTTAAAATATAAAAAAATTGTTAGTAGAAAGGTATATTATATAGTTATTAGGTGCTTCCTAGATGTTTAATTTCTTGTTTAAATTTACTCCTCAATATAAGTGCTATTCGTGTGATCATTAAATGAGTACTACAAGTCGGATTACTTAGATATTATATTTTTAGTAAGGAATGCCTGTGCTCACACCCAGTTGTTGCAGGTGCACAAAATATAAACACAAGTACAAGCTGAAAAGAAGTTAAGTGGTAGCCAAAGAAACATTGCAATCCACTATCACATTATTTTATTTCTTACTCAACATTTTTCCTCACACAGTACCGTCCTTATTTTTTGAGTATAGTACAGTATTGCGAAACATACTGAAAAGAACTCTGGTGAAATGAGTTTCTTTGGCTACCTTTCGGTAGAAATTATAGAAATAAAAAAAGCTACAAAGATAATCTAAAATCCAATCTCTTTTATCTAACTGCATAATATTCTGGGGGAAATCCTACAAAGCCCAAAAGATATTCTCATTATAAAAACAAGTCATCAAGGTACTAAGCTATGTATCCTCATAGACACCTGGCAGGCCTTTGTTTATCAAGCATCGCATCATTACTCTCACTTCTATTTATATCCTCCTTTGTGTTTTACTTGTAAAGGTTTATCCTCATATTTTTACAAAAAAATGCTTATTTACTTCAAAATAGTACTCGTAGGAAAAAAGACATTCATCTAAATATATATTGATTGAAATTAGGCTTGAAGGGACCTCATCATTCCATGTCAGCCTTATACAATCATCTCCCAGATGACATCAAATCTACCACCTCACTGATTATCTTCAGGAAAAAGTTTAAATGTTTCCATATGCTTCAGGATTCCTTCCCATGGGAATGAATTAATGTACCACCCAAGTATTTAAATATTTTGGATTTAATATTAAGTTCTTAATATATTATTTTAAGTCGGGCGACATGTTTGTTTTCCAAAAATTCATTTCCTTGTTTCTTTTATTTGAACCTATGATATCTCGCAACAGTTTTGGATTACGTTTAGGTTCCTTATTGTTGACTCTTTAGGCTCTATAACTGAAAATAGCTCCGCATAGCACCGCCATAAGGTAGTCAAAAAGGTCACTTCTAAAAACTTCTAATATTAATAATTACATTATACTTAAACAGTCTCATAAAGCGATAAACTGACTTTATGTGAGAGACTGCGGACATAGACCTCCAAATAATAAGGCGTGTAGTTGATCTTACTTCATGTCATATCTCTACGTAACCCAGGAGCGTATTGCCTCTGTTAATTTTCTTACATTTGGTGCACTACAGCAGGTGAGCAAAATCGGCTTGAAAAATGGGTTAGGTACACTGAATTAATTTACACTCTCGCTTACGATTTAACCTTTAACTTCCCTAGGTCATTATGGTGTTTGTTTTCTTCCTCTAATTTCTCTAGCTTTTGACCATAAAAGTTTAGGGGTCCTTCATAAATATAGGCATAGCTTTCACTCTCAAATGAAGGTTAGGAATGCACAGCTTAGTTTCTCTATTTTATTTACGTTCTATGTATCGTTACGCCATTTAGATTTAATTATCAGTAAATCATGAGATTTTAGATAAATATTAATATTCAACTCCCTATACATATTATATATTTACTTTTGGCGAAGCATTTCGAATAGTTTGTCTCGTTTTAAAGGCAAGGTCTTTTCGTGAACAAGGAACCCGTCATCGAAACCACGAACATGCTACTTGCACGTAGCATAAAAATCTTCTATCACACCTTTGTAGTCCATTTCAGTGAAAGCTTGGTTCTCTGTAACACATTCTACAATTGTATCAAACTGTACCGTAATCGCAATTATTACATAAATTCAAAACATTCCAAAAACATAATAAAAGTATTCTATAATTCTGATACCATGCTTGAATATGTATTATTCTAAATAAAAATCAAATATCATCTAAACTGAACTTTAATGAAGGGTTCATAGAAGGACTGTAATTGGAGACAAGGCGCCTCCTGCCGCACTTCCGGTTCAGATCAATTTTTTATTCCTCCAAAAGACTTTCGATCCAGAACGAATAAAAAAAACAGGAAATTTAAATACCCTCTGGTATATCGCAGAACAAATAAGAAGCCCGACAGTAGCGTTGGAGAGAAGGAAGTAAAATATATCTAGTGATGGAAGATGGCGTGTGGTTGTGGAGATGGGGGCGACGTGACTTCCTTGGGCGAAATTGAGACAAACCCCGTCGAATATCTACCGGTTAAACAACCGTGACCAGAGGTTTTCTTGTACGAATACCTTTGAAGGCTGTTGAGGTTAAGAACAGACAGGAGAACATTGGAATGGCGTGGGTTAAAGAAGGACAAGGTTCAGTTAGCCGACTACATCACCCACGGTGAAGAGATGTATGAGGGTTTGAACACGTCCGAGTAACGACCGCTTTGGTCCTAAGTGGCGCATTAGCGGTGGAAAGAAGACCTGGCCTGACAAAAACCATTTGGATAATGAAGATGAAAACACTTGGTTTTTCCACATGAAAATATTTTATTAATAAATACGACCTAGATTTGGACTTGCAAAGTAATCTTCAGGTGAATTACAGAGGACATACATTGGTTATATACTATATAAAGAGGGGGCGGAGGAGTATATAATATATCTCCATATAGTATATAACCAATGTATGTCCTCTGTAATTCACCTGAAGATGACTTTGCAAGTCCAAACCTAGGTCGTATTTATTAATAAAATATTTTCATGTGGAAAAACCAAGTGTTTTCATCTTCATTATGAATCGCTTCCAGTAAGTAACACCTGAAAATACCCAACCATTTGGATAAGTTTGTGAATTTGAAAATCGCCATGCCATTGATTAGGTTAACATATTAGTTTCAGAGACGATGTCACAAAACTATACACAATTAATTTACTTACCTCGCGAGAGGTGATGAGAGCATCGCCAAAACCAAGAACGTAGACAAAATAAAACCTTTTATTTCGCCTAAAATCTTCTTCTTTAACTGTACTATATACTGAAAAAAAACTATAATTCAAGGTTAATTTCGGTGAAAATCGATCTTAATTTCTAAAGTGAATTATTAAATAATTACTTTAATCCTTCTTATAATACTGGAACCAATGGCCAGACAAAAGAATGGATTATCTAGAACAATGAACACGACGACATATTTCGGTATTTCGTATTAATTAATCTAGTTGACCTTACGTTTCATAACGTACAATTGTTTTCTACTAAGTTACAAATTAGTTAAGATGCCAATAATGCTACTCAAAATCAAATGATTATTTTTTTATTTTGGGTTCAGCTATCCGTTTCAGTCTTTCATTCTCCCTTTGTAATTTGGACTCTTTTTCTGATCCAATATTAAAAGCGGTGCAAATCTCCGCAACGTCAATGGATTCCAGATGATGTTGTGATTATTTGGCAGTTCACTGTAGCTGATATAAAAGAGCACTTCTCACAGATCATCTTCTTCAAATTATCTTACATCCTTATAATATTAACTTAAAACATATCCATATCAATCATAATGGGATTTATTAAATTGAAATCAAGTCCCTTTAGAAATTTCTATATAAGTTTACACTGCACTAGAAAATTAACAATGGTATACTTGTTCTCATATACAGGCATTACACATTTAATAATTTCAAAACTATTGTTCTAATAAAGTCTTGAAATAATTTCAGTGCATTATGAAAGTTTTTAATAGTTATAGTATTTATTTGAACAATAACAGCTGACAACTAACTAAGGCTGAGGAGTGCATATGATTTAATGATCCTAAAATTGGATGAAAACCAAAATTTTGTTATCTTCAACCAAGGACAAAGACAATAAACTTCAAATTATCGTGTTTTAATATTGCAAAAAAATTCTTCCTCATTCCTAAATGTTATTCGTTAAAAGGAATCACAAAGACATAACTTAAGCCAGACTGATATTTTTAAATATAGTCATAAATAAACATTCAAGCGTAAGCGTAATTTCAACAAGGTAATATCTATGACTCAACAACGAAATTTTCAATTTGGTGAAGTAATCTGCCCTCTAGATTCTAAGCAGTCATCCAAAAATTAAGCAGAGTCTCACATCTTATAATGAAAGACAGGCGATCTGTTCTTAAATGAAACGCTGTAAGCTAATACAGGAAAACCACGTGGTGACTGGACTCCCATAGGTCGTAGTTTGATCTTAATGACGCATTGTCAGCAGATCATGTCTTCTACTATTTCCACTATCGTGAAAAATTATTAAGGAATAATTTTCAAACCATTCTTTAAAACGTTTTCCTCATAAGAAATCCCGGTCTTCGAGATTATCCAAAGTACATGACATTAGCACCATATGAACAGGACTTTAGTCCTACAACAATCATTTTTGATGGTAGACCAATTTTTTGATGGTAGACCAACCACGAATTTTTCATTTAGCCTACTCCACAATTAAGCAGGCGTCCTTCAATTTGTTTTTTTTAAGGTTTTAGTAATTTCACGAGAGTCTAACGGTTGAAAAAGGGAATTTATTACATTAATGTACATAAGATGGGAGTAGGATATTTTCATTAACCAAGAAAGAGAAATTAGATGAGAACTTTTTTATTCCTTATTTACATAACGCTAATGGGAACTGAAAAAACCTAGAGTTTACTCAAGTCAAAGATGATAGGATAACGAGGAGAGAGTGAAATGAATAGGCCCATCAGATTGCATGTAGGGATGAAGAAAAAAGTGGAGCTTAAAAAGGAGAGTAATCATTTTAACACCAAATAGACGAGATTATCAAGTGGATAGTGGTCGGTTACTGGTCAGAGGACCCGGATTCAAGTCCCGGTGATGGTTCTGATCTCCTCGCGGGGTTTTCTTGCTAGCGCATCGTCTTGGGAAATCGAAGCCGGCACGGAGAAAGGAACAGCCCTCCGCCTTAATAGTTCAGGAATCAGAAAAAAAACATCGATATTTTAGTCTTTTTTGAGGAATGGGTGGGACCTGTTTTACGTTGTGGGGGGGAAGAAAGAAGATCCCCCCCAACATGTTTGTCACTCGAGAGTCGATGTCTTTTCGGAGCTACGAGAGTCCAAAGTTGGCCAAAACACTTTTTTTTAAATCTACGAGTTAAAATAAGATTTTTAGAGAATTAATGGCCCAACTGAGTCTAATGGGTCTTAAGGGGACTTTTTTGTTTTAAAAATATTTTTTTTTAAGCCAGCTCTCGATATACTTATTTTAGAAACTCGTACAGAGTACGAGAGCGACGCTGTGGCTCCTATTGTTTGTAAATAATAAGTATTCCCTTTTTAAAAGCGAAAAATAAAAGTTGATATTTTCATAAATTTTTTTTTATTTAAAAAATACTCTTTCGGAAGACAGTCCATTATGAATTGATTCAAAAAGTTAATAAACAAAAAAATTATGGCCGATTGAATGTCACAAGCTCTCAATCGATTAGGAATTGAAAGAGCTTTCTTTTAAAATGGTTAAAACATTTGAAAAATTCCTTTTGTGATGTATTAACGATTTACTTATAAGTAAACAAACTTTGTACGGCTCAAAATAAAGTTTTCAATTACCTAAAAATTATATTCGGCTTTCATTTCTCTAAAATTCTTATTTTGGCTTGCATATTTTAAAAAAAACGTGTTTTGGCCAACTTTGGACTCTCGTAACGCCGAAAAGACATCGACTCTAGAGTTCGAAACATGTTTGGGGGGATCTTCTTCCATCCCCACCTACAACGTAAAACAGGTCCCAATCATTCCTCAAAAAATTCCAAATTATCGATGTTTTTTTCTGGTTCCTGGATCAGGCGTCTCTCCCATTTTTATTAATTAAACTGATAGATTGACGTATTATATGCATTAAATATTTCATATTTTAATGAAAAGTGTGTCAATTGTATAGTAATCAGTGAATTTAGACTATGCACTAAGTGAGCTTTACCGTCTCCTAACAAACCATCATTGGCTGGGTACTGTGGTTGTGGTGGTCAAATAGTTGAAAAATTGTCTTTGGTGGCCTCCGATAGCACCTAGTGGTGAATAATATCATATAACATAGACTTACATTTAAATGGTAGCATATGAATGATTTAATGACTTTTTCACATATTAGTAATTTAGTGATAACGAAGACGCGGATCAAACACAAAAAAGACTAGTTTTTACTACCAGAATAAGTAAATTAGAAAAGTTTACTTATCCGGTTAGTGTCATAGAAGCAAATGGACTTAGCGGTAAGAGTATCAGAAAGAGAGGATTAGCTTATTTAACTATGTTTTTGTGAAACGAAGAAGCCAATCAGAGGGACATTAAGGAAGGTTCCTGAGAAAAGGTTATTGAGAACCCTAAGCATGAATCGAATCATTAAAGCTGGTCTACGAGAGAGGATGAATTGTGGAGATAGGAGGATTTTGAGAAGTGGGTTTTGCTAAGGATTGAGAAGGTGAAGCGGCCATAGAAGAAACCCAATCAAGCTATACTTAGATGGTAGTGGAAGAGAGGCAATTGTTATGTTAAATCTAAAGAAGGTAGGAAAGGTGAATAGAATGAGTACTCAAAGGAGCCGGTTGTTGAAGAGAGTAATTGAGGGTAGAAATTTGGGCAAGCGAATTAGAAGTATGAAAAGAATAGATCTATTAGATAGATAGGTAGAATACCCTTCAACATGAACACGAAGTATAAACATACAAATGACTCAACCCTAAGGAGGTAATTTACGAAGCAATTATCAGTTGAAAGTTCACAAAGATTATTTTGATTCAAGATTATTCTTTAATCAATTTCAGTTACACGGTATTTGATAGCATAAAATACTCTTTAAAAAAATGAAATATTTAAACAACTGTACACCCTTAAAATAGTAGTTTATTAATAAAGATTTACGTTTTAAAATTAATAAATACTTATTTGATACAAGTAGCCACCTGATTAATTTTCAAATTTCATTTGAGGTAAACGCTGTATGTATTGACACGAGAGGAAATTACAAACAATAAATCATGTAAATGTTTTACCTATCTTTGAGTTTTATTATTCGATGATTTCTGTCTTTCCCTAAATTTGGACTCAGATTACGCGTTCAGAAATGCGTATCAAGAGTTTCTCCCCTTTTTATTAATTAAACTAATAGATTGACGTATTACATACATTAAATATAACAGATTTTAATTACAAGTGCGTAAATTGTTTGGTATCATAAATAAACAAAAATTTCGAAAAAATAGGTGATGCAATCTGGGAGAGGAAATTAAAACTCTATATTGCGACAAATAACCATTCCGACCTACTCCTATCGAAAACCTAAAACCTGGTGGACCCAGCCGAAATATATAATGCGTCGCGAGCATGAACCCGAAATATTTCCATGTTAACATGCACTTTGAATGTGAACCTCGCGCAATAAACAAAGAGGCCCATTCCAAGCGAGGGAAAATACCTTACGGCGCACGGTAACCGTTATCCATTACAAGCTCCGTACCCAACAGACTCCTTTCATAAGAAGGGAGACTCAACCTGGATTTCTTAAGTTGGTCAAAATGAATTGAGGAGTATATAAATTGATACTAAGGGTGTTTAAAGAAAATAGAATTTAGAGTGAGAATTTACCGGCGGTGGGAAGGTTGAAAAAAATGGGATCTCCGGCCTCCTCCTATTCTCCCGTGGAAAAATAAAATGGGAAGAGATGGAGAAAGATTGATGAGGTGAGGGCGAAGTGGATTCGAAGAAGCCGGGAGATGGGAGGGGTTGATGATGGAGAAAGGGAGCGGAGGAGGAAAGGGGGACGTGAGAGAGAGATAGGGAGAGGTGGATGAAGACCTAAGGGGGGAGGGGCAGGTGGGAGAGGAAGGAGCGGTTGTGTGTGTGTGTGTGTGTGTGGGCGGGGGGAAGGCTTTAGCCCAGCGCAAAGTTCTCCACGGGAAAGGTGCGCTCACCTCCCTGCCCATTCGCCCCTGCTCTGCTGCTGTAGAGGCGGGGAGGATCTGGGAAAGGAGGAGGAGACTGAATGGGAATGGGCTTGAGAAGGTTGAGATAAATGATGAGATGTTGGCTGAGGCGGGATCGCGAGGGAAAGCGAAGGAGAGAGAGTACGGGAGCGTGGGAATAGGCGTTGAGGAAGAGGAGGCGTGAGGGAAGGGTGCGGAAGACGATAGGGGAATTGGAACTGGAGGGGCCAGCCTTTCGTATTGCAGGATGATCCGCTATTAGACGTGTCCAGATTCCATTATTATCTGTCCTTAGTTTTCAAGAAATAACGATTCAATAATTTTTTTAAACATTTCTCTATTGACTTTCAATGTCGGGATTTTAACGAGGGATAGAGGACACGCTAATCTTGCATGTCCACCATTATTACAATATAATGGGTATTGCTATGCACGCGAAATTTCCAAAGTAAAAGGGAAGTATCAGAAATCAAATATTAATTATTACAACAGTCACTATTAAAGTATCGTTTCTAATTCATTTCCGGTTCTTGCGAAGAGGTTTCTACGTCTTTCGTGTTAATGACTGTTTCTCCATTTTTTAGATTAAAGTTTCTCTGAACACCTTGGTTATAATCGAGAAGCAGCCACCTGAGACAGTTTGGAACCCAAGAGTTAGAACGTATGAATAAGTAGACGGCAGAGAGTTAATGGTTTGTGTGCGGTGAGTAGCATTAAGTTGGCCATTACTATTGTGAAACTTTCAGATCTCTTGAATTCTCTTAGAATTGATTAAGTGTTTAATTGTCATGATTCGGACATTATTTCTAAGTACTCCTTGCGTTACATAATTACGATACCGAATTTCGTATCGGTACATACGGAACACCCGAGACCATCATTCCTTCATAATAAAAATAATAATTTCCTCGTCTGCGGTTACAATTTACAAAATAATTTATTTTTGCATCGCAAATGAGAAATCAAAAGGTAATCCTGATAAATTAGGGATACTTCTCCAGCACTCGGTATATTAGTTTTAATAGTTGCCAAACTGGTGATGTAGAGTTCGATATATGGAACTAAGTATATATATTGGTTTTCGTGTTGCCTTTAGAAGTGTCATTAGAATTATTTCCTTTACATCACCAATTAAAATATTTTGAAATTGCATAGTGGCTTCAGATACGAATACGTTCATTTGAACCAAATACTCGGATGCTTTGATATCGAATTGGTGTGCTAATGTCTCCAAGTAGAATTGCATCAATGTTAAATAATTGTTCATGTTGATATTTCAGTTGTTGTTGGCATTGTTAAATTTGACATGGGAGCACAAAAGTAAGGCACCATCTGCATAAAGTATGGGTTTACAAAAATTGACTGAATGAAACAAATCATTTATATTGATTAAAAATAGTATCGGTCCTAGCCCTGTGGTACACCATTGTTGACTGTGTATCAGTTAATGTGTTTTTATTTAGCTTGATAATTATGTTTCTATTAAATAGATAACTTTTAAACCAATACTCATTTCCAATATTGCATATAGTACAAAAAGGTTTACAAACGTAACCCAAATTGGCCGTCGACATCAGGTAAGGACGTAATGATGTCGAGGTAAATTTCTTGAAACAAGATCGGCTTGAAGGGTGTCAATTCTTAAACCATTTATAACTGTGAGGAGAGATTTGGAGGGTGAGGCTAAAAAGGGTCGGGGAAGTGATTTCGAGTAATGGGGTAAAAAGAGACAATTAAGAAACCTTAGAGAGAGAGAGAGTTTCGGCGAGGGAAAAGAAGGAGCGGTACCTTTGTAAGAGATGGTGAGATAAAATAATGTGAAAAAAATGGTGGATGGTGGAAAAGAAAAAAGGGATGGTGTATTGTATAAGGTAGATAACAAGAAGAATTTTAAAGAAGTCGTGATCAAACCAGGCAAAGAATACAGCCAAGAATACAGCAAGGAGAAGAGTGGACGTCAAAAAACTGAATGGTGATTCGATATAAGGGAGATAATACAAGGGTCGAAGTAGAGCGGGGGCACCCGAAAGGAAGGCGGCGGTGCCTAAATACGATAAACCTCATTCTATAAGTTTTTCACCCAGCTGATGTTTATTTCATTCTCGATTTAATCATGAAAAGTCAATGAATGATTGAAACCGTTTCTATAGACTCTTGGGTATTGATCGTTACAAGGTACAAAGGAAAATAACTCCTGACAAGAACCCAAGAAGAAGACGCGAGCTACTGCAACACGCTAAAATTACAAAAAACATGTTTAAACTGCTAAAGTTAGAGGCCTTTTAAAGTCCTCTTCCACCAGAATCGGTGGTCAGTTAAATTTAGGTTGCAACAGATGCATCACTTGTACATAAACTGGACAAAAATCTTTGAAAAAAGTAAAGTGGGCTCTTATCGAGAACGATTCAAATAATCCTTACCTTGAACGATTCACGGTCATGGTTACTACGGAACTAACTCACAGAAAAAAAATTTCTCCTGAAAAGTTTGCATGTATTCGAGAACGGGATAGTTGGAATAGTTAGTCTATCTGGCAGTAATTATGCCTGTGACTAAGCACAATGTAATTTGTAATTTGGAGTGAACTTCGTGCATATGCATTCATTCGCTGTTATTTATTTCACTTAAACCTTTAAATTACGTGCCCCGCCCATTAGATTAAATTAAACTACAGACATTTTTCGGTTTTACTAATAACAAAAGGTTTAACTAATATAATAAATGACACGTATATTGGCTGAATTGGGTAAATTATCGCCTTTGCCTGTAATAAAGAGCAGAGAAAGAATATGTGATTTCAATAATATAGCTCCAGGCAAATAATCACAAAGATACTTTGCATATCATTGGATATACTCGTTTGAATTTAATATATGGACTATCATTGACATATATACTTATTGGCATAAGGTTAATTGAGGCACTTCGTTAATTAACCAAATGCTTCAAGAAAGCAAAACTACCAATCTGTAATTCTATGTGTATGATTTGTATATCTATATACAATGAGCGGAAAAATTCTTCAATTTAGGCGATAAATTTAGAAAGTTAAGTCAAATTCCTCCGAGGCTCCCAAAATTACCATTTATTTAATTCCCTCTTCTTCCACTAAAGTGGTTGATGAAAATTTCTTCTTCTTGAGTGCTCTTGAAATTAGAAATATGCGGTCAGATATTTCACAAAATAACCAACAGATAAAGTATTGCAAAGGGAAAAACCACAACAGAGAGGCGTAAATTAGAGAAGGTGGAACATTTCAGGTATTTGGAAAATATGTAAAAAAAATTTACCCTAAAGTTTTGGCAAACCTAAGAAAAAGATTTTTTTAAATGTAAAGCAACTAACACATATGGTATTTAGATTCATCAAGGAAAATTAACGAGAAATAGGTATGTATAAATTTAATACGACTCATAGCTGTTGATGGATCAGAAAGATGAACTCTTTAGGAAAGAGTTAGAGGGGATGGTAAAGGCTTTGGAAACATAGGTCACTGAAAAATAGAGAAAATAAAATGATGTTAAGGAGTTACGGAATAAAACGAAGATTAAAACTAACTGCCAGGCGCTAAATGGGGGAAGAACGTGACCTGTAAAGTAGATTAAATAAAGCGGGTGAGGTGAATTACAATTACATTAAAATGTAATCAGAAGACCGTGATAGAATGTTGAATACTGTGATAGATTCAATGCTCGACATGTGAGACCACGAGAGGAAAAAGACGGGCGTTATAAATAGCATAAAGTTGAGTATTGAGTGCCAAGAGTTGATCTATGACTTTTATTATCAAAAATACGTTAATACATTATAAAAAATACGTTAATACAAAGTTTTACTTAGTTATCAATAAAAACGATTCACAGAAATATCCACTAATGATACGATAGTTTGTGAAAATCATAAATTACTTGATGCTATTTCATTAGGCAGTAGTTTTTCACATTCCTAAGAAGCCTACCACTGAAAAATTATGTGCTATAAACTCATACCATTACAGGTAAAAGAACAATATTTCAGGAACAATATCTCTCACAGATGAAATTATCTCATATCTCATCTCAGGTAATTCATTTCCATCCACATTGTTCTTTCATGCATTTTATCGCATTCATGCATAAGACGTCCATTCATGTATTTTTATACAACGGCCCTTTAGTGGTAAGTGGTAGAATGAATTTTAAAAATAACAAAAATATTAAACGACCATAACAAAAGGTAATGACGCGCGTGTAAGGAACGCTTCACAGGCTTAAAAGTAGAATCACGAAATCTCCTTATCCTCGGAAAGCTTGTCAGCAACACATTCAAGTGGCCCCAGGAAGAATTTCCTCCATGGAAAGAAACGGTTTGATTTCGGAATAATATGTACGAACGTGGAGAAATTATTAGGCTTTTCCGTGGTAAAAGCTCAGGCACTCGGAATAAAATTGAATTCCACAAGGATTTCCCAATGGAAATTCTTTTCAAGCCTTCAAGAAGAACAGAGTTGTTTTCGCCAAGGGAACATACCGAAGCTTCCACGGGCAGAAAATCCGTGGCTCCAAATGGGAATATTTAAAGTCGCGTTAAATCGATTTGTAAATGCCATGGCGAAATTTTATCGCCAGATGGCCTGCGCCGTCTACCTCGCCAAATGCGACCAACTGCATTCCAATTAGGGTCAGAGATAAAGTGGAGTCGAGGAGTCTTGATTACCACGAAGGAACATTTTTCACAAAGGAACCAAGGGTCACTCCACCGAAGCTTACACCTTGGTCAGTGAATATTTCTGCATTACGGTCTCTTCCTCGTGATTCTTAAAGAATTGGTGGCTCGCATGTGCTTTTTGTAATGTATTTACATCCTTCTTTGACATTTTAAGTAATAATCTTCAATTGGAGATCGAGATAAGCGCAGAAAACTAGATGAATCTATGAAATACGGGCATGGGCGTTGCTTTTCTTCGTCAAATTGTTTTCTCTTCAAATTTAAAAAGGTGATAAATGGTTATAAAAGACGGAAAACCCTTTAATAAAATCATTACCATTATGAATGAAACACTCTGCTCCACGCCGATTGATAATTAACAATATTCTTAAGATACATTCCATTACTTTCGAGTCTTAGGATACGAAAACTGCTGACTAGTAGTTATTAATACCACAATAAAATGCCAAAAGTTACCAGCTATATTCAATTTCAATCACAACTTTCTATCATTGTAAACGTATTAAAGATTCGTGGGTTTTTAAAAAGAGTTTAGAATTTTTTTTTGTAAGAAGAAAAGGCAAATAGTAAAACGCTAGCTATTCTTCTGATACCTGCGAATCGCAAAATAGCTATTCTTCTGATACCTGCGAAAACAAGATAATTGAAAGTGAAGTCTTCTCAGGTCAAGGGAAGACCCGGTGGAGAACCCGAGAAGACATCACTTTCATCATTCGCCGGGAAAGCACCAAATCTCATTTCAAGATAATTGAAAATCTTCTGGGTCTTTTGGCGTTATCTTATGTACTTGTATTACAAATTCAACCGTTTGTTAAACAAAGGAGGGCATTTATTTTCAATGATTACATTTTAAATTTAACAAAGGTAAAAGTTTGGGTGCCTTGGGTAAATTTCAGGAGTATGTGTATCACGAAAATTTCACCTGGAAAAAAAATGCGTGCAAAAGAAGCAGGTCATCTTGCGTTAAACGCGGAGTACAACCCGGAAGAATTGGTTTTTTAAACCCATCACACCGCGGAAGCCATTGTACGCAATCCATCGAAAATTGCCAATGACGAACTTCGGTATCCTCAGGTGTAACCCATGACAAACTCCCTTTGAGATCTCTTGCTACCATACAACTTTAAAAATAAAAGTATATTATCATGGGATAAAATACGGAAAGACGCATTCATTTCGCAACTTTGATGAATACTAAATTACTGATTTTCTATGGTTTAAAATTATTAAATCGGGTATAACAGCGCAGGAAAATGTTTAGGGAAAAATCTCCAGTTTTAATTATTTCTATTTGCCATGAATTTCTCGCAATACCGATTTTATAATAGAATACACTCATGATAACCAGAAAATTCAGAGAGCAACCGGAAATTTATCACCTGTGTCCTGATTCCATCTCTATGTTAAAATCCAATGAATAAAAGTAGTTGATATTATAAATTATGCATCATATGCAGATGTGTCTGCAATAAAGTTTGCAGCACAGCAAGTTTGCATTAATAATTTGTAACACAGAGGTGCCTGATCTTACAAGACGCACACTTTATCACGGCCCACAAATCCTCTCAATTTATCACACTTAGTTGAAAAAAATACTAAAAACTTCTGTTATAGAATAACACTTTACGGTTATTTGTTTCTTGAAGAATAGTAGAGAAGACCGAAATGAACATGCTTATAATGCCTGAAAAAGTTTATCTCTTTAAGAATTCTCAAAATTATTAGTGGGAAAAGGTTTATAAATCAAATTAAAATTATGTGCATTGCATAAAAAGTATTAAGTTTTTACGGGAAATATATAGTAAACTAGAATCACTGGCTCCACGACAATCTCTTGAAATGTGTTATATGTTGGAAGTTACTAATAATGTGTTATAATTTTAAGATTATAACTGATCGACCTCAACGTCTAAGTACGAGGTGGCGAACCTATGGCACGCAGAGCTAGGACGGCGTTAAAGGTCAATTCCACGGGGAAAGTGGCAAAATAACAATTGAAAAATGAACTCTCTGAGTTGCATATTGTACGATTAATTATTATTATTATAGCAACGGCTATTATTATATAATATAACCGCTGATATATTTGTCTTTTTGTTTTATATAAATTATGTATTTATTTCAATGTCATGTTATTCTAAAGCGTACTACAATAAAATCATGGATATACAACATATATAGTAAGGATAATCGTTAATATATAGTTTTTCTAAGACATTCATCTTAGTTATGCACTCTAATAAAAGATTTAAACATACAAACAAATTATTGTGAGTACCGTTTACAAAATTGTTTTTATTATGAAAATAGCCCATACTTCTTATAAACAAAAAAATCGACATCCCAATCTCACTCCGTGGTTTAGCAAGCGAATCGATTTGGTACACTCTTATTTCATAGACTTTGGCACTCGATCGCCATAAGATTAGCGAACCCTGTTTCAAGTCGTATTTTCTCCTAAATGCTTCAATTGTCAAAAGTGAATGGTGTGTGTGTGTGTATGGTTGTGTGAATGGTTGTATCGTTGCGTCTGTCATTGTTTGTATGGCCGTGTGTATTGCTGTGTGAATGGTTGTGTGTATATATGTATATCTGTATAAAAGTTTCTTTTAAATTTTATATTTATCATTTTTATGCTATATAGCAGGGTATGTGTGTGCATAGGTATCATTATTATCTACTATGTTTATTATATCGTTATTTATTTTTGTGCACATACATGTGTATTTATGTGCATATATGTACACGCATGTATCCATAATAGTTTACAAAAATCATTATTACACAGTAGCTATTCTATCAGTAGGTTTTCGCAGGTTCTTCACACCTCCCTTCTTGTGTGGGTGTTTTCCTGTAGTGGGTTTTTTCGTCAAGAATAACAGGCATCTTATTCTTACGTTTTTTTCCACACGTTTGTAAATATCTTTCTACAGGGTTTATAAGAACCCTATGGTAGAATTTCTATCCCAATGTTTTTTTGTTTCTCTTGCTCTCACATTATTTTCATGTGATATTGTATTTATTGAAAAGGAGTGAGGTGGAAGAAGGGACTATTTAGTCTCAATCTCGCCCCCAATCAAGACCTTTTACGTATTATTATTATTGTCTAAAGAGTCGAAACTTATGTAGACTTTAGAATACACCCTCACAATGCGATTTCGGGAATTAGGTGGTCTGTCTAAGACGCTTTTGCATTACGGACAAACAAATAAACAACGTAACGAAGTTTCCATTCCGATTATTAACCTAGACCACAGAGTTATAATTATGTAGAGCGAGCCTCCTGGCTACGCAGTATAGAGAAGGCTCTTCCATCATTGAAACCACGTGACTTTTCCGCGGTGGCAAGCGATTGGTTTAAAAATAAATTTCATAATATGACGAGCCGAAATTTCATGTCGAACCATTATACACATTGCTGTACATTGTAATCACAAATTTAAAATTTGAGATTACAGGATTTGGAGCACAGGATTTCACATACAAACAGGGAAATCACAAATATTCCATTCAAAAAGTACCACAGAACTTTATATTAAATTGTGACAACGACTCGAGTTCACGACGACAATATTATACAATGCATTAAAAACATGAAAAAACACAAAAAAATAAATAAAATTCAATCTAAATACGCATGCGAGGGTCCTGTTATTGGATTAGGATTAATCTATTCCCTGAAAAGATTACTCACTTGGCATTTTACTCCCCTGCGGAACTCTTAATACAGATAAGTAAACGAAAGGCGTAACCATGACGGAAACGCCATCTTGTCTTAAGTCACGTGACCAACGATTGCACAATGCGCAGTAGCCAACACTCGCTCTGCCTATTGCTATAACTCTATGACCTAGACTAGTTTCGCTACACATTATCACGTGCCACCTGAAGGTGCAACATTGCAGCGAAACTAGTTGCGATTAATAAGAGGCGTATAAAGAGGAGGACAAAGGTCATTTATTTTCCACATGCGGACTTTTCGTAAAGCGGGTTGTTAAGAGGCGTCTGTCTGCTCACAACGTCCTGTCCTTCCATTTTGGAGTACTTTCGAAAGACGGCCGAACCAGCGCCAAGGGAGTTGAGAGGCGTGTATGTAGATGGATAGCGAAGGAGATAAATATGTTTGGGAATGTGGAAGGGAGTTGGATGTGCGGCATGAAGTGGAGGGGGGGGGGGGGGAGGAACGGAAGGTATGGGGGAGAGGAGAAAGGGAGTTGGCGAGGGT
>WURS02000017.1:4307595-4318444 GCA_011762765.2 Rhinocypha anisoptera | reverse complement strand
TGATGATGTAGTAACATCGAAACCTGGTCGCAATAAACATATATTTTTGTGGAAAATTGCATTAATAATTTACTCAAGAAGTAAGTTAAAGGTAAAACTGTAAACAGTATAAAACCATGAGGAACCACTTTAATGAACAAAGAGCAATACAGCAAAGGAGAAATTGCTCTTGACACGAAAACTAAAACAATGAAATGGAGGGAATCTTTGGATAAACTTCATGTTGGAAATATAGCTCAGAATGCCTAAGGAGGAAGATGAGTTTGATGACACTGAGAAACGAGACTCCAAAATCAGGGTGGAAATTTGTTGCTGTATTTAAGGATCTGTGGTTAAACAAGGCACAAGGTGATCAATGAAATGGCACCAGTTTTGTAACAAAATGCTGGAAAGCAGTCATGGCCTGAGCTATTGAAATTGATGTTTAATGTATAAGAGTGGAAACACCAACATACTTCAAGAATTGAATATAGTTTTGGTGAATTCTCCTTAAACGATAAAAGGAAAGGTCAGGCAAATGAAAAACTTATGTACGATTAACCTGATGAGCAGAACATATTCAAATAATAGTGTTCTAAGAAATGGAGAGGGAAGGAGAAGAGTGTTTGATTGACCAGTTTGCATTTTGAAAAAAAGGAATAAATGCATTCTTATTCTCAGTCAAATCTTAGAGAATAGATTACAAAGACATCAGCATTCATTACATCCATGGCCTGGAGGGGATTTTGGCAAGGTTAACTGGATAATTATGCTATGAATCTTAAAAGAAAAATGATGAATTACATTATGATAGTAGATTGTTATGTGCATATACAGATATCTACTGCTGCCAAGAGAAGGAATAAGAACCACTAAAGGCATAGGCCTATATGGAAAAGTGAATGAGGAAATAAAAACTCAATTCATATAAACCAGAATAAAATAAAGCAGTGGTCTGCGACCTAAGAAAGGAATCAATTGTGAAATGAAATTATGCTCTGATGAAATTGGGAAGGTGGAAAAAGTTTTGCTATTTAGGAAGCAAGATGAAAAAAATAGCAGAATGGCCCAAATGAAAGTTATTTTTCTGTAAAGAACATATACTTCCCAACTGGTTTAGCCTGGGTGTAGTGTGCTCGCCGGCTAACCCAAAGGTGCAAGTTCAAGTCCTGCATAGGGCATGCATGTTGTTTGTTAAATAGGGTTTTTTCCTCTGATTTGAAGAGTTTCAAAATGACAATAGCAACCTATAAACAAAAATACTTCTTCTATCTAACAAATACTTTCTATAAATGATATCAACCTGGAAATAGGAAAGTTCACAGTGTGTATGTATGGATCATTCTGTTAAATTGTCATATCAGAGTCAGAGAAAAGGACATTGGAGGCAATGAATATGTGGTGCTATAGAAAAATGTTGAATATTTAAAAAATGATGTAATAACTAATAAAGCATTTGGAGAACCAACAAAAATAAGATTATGGTACTACACTTACCAGGAGAGAAAAACTATTAGGAGCATAATGATCCACGATTTTGCAATAGTGGAAACTATTGAAAAGGACACTGGAGGTAAGCCAAGAATGGCATGGGATCAGATAATAATATGATAGCAACAAAGGAAGAATAAGGAGAACCAAATATGTTTTTAGAAAGGAATATTCTCCAAAATATCTCCTGTAACCCATGAATACTACAAGTCAGAGTTTACATTTTTTCTTAAGCAATTAACCTGCCAACTAAGCCACTTCAGTTTGTATTGTGGTGATAGTCCACTTGAAGGATTTTTATTCAAAATGACAGCAGTGTTTCCTACGAAGTGATCAACACAAAAAAGTATTAATTTTCACAGGCTGTAAGAAAGGAAGAGATATAAAGAGTGACTAAAAGAACTATCTGAAGAGTCAATGAAAAGGGCAGATTATGAAACTACACCTACAAGCTGAGAGAAACACATTTCTAGGTAGAATATTTCACCTTGATAGTGGTGTTTTTCTTATGAAGTGCTCAAAACCATAAATGTCAATACACATAGGTTGTAAACAGAAGCTCCTTGAAACATGGAAGAAAATGTCTTAGTTGTGAACAATATGCCAGAAATTATGTATGCTTTTTAGGCATCACATTTCCTTCCTTTACCATTCAGATCTTTCTGCTGCATTTTTCATTTTAATTTTAGCATTCTTGACTGTGCTATCATGCTTGGTAATTCTTTGTCTAGAATTTCTTAAATTATTTTTATAATATAATTTTATTTTATATTTTAATATAATTAATTTATAATTTAAGTATTTTTATTTTAACCCTCTTAGTGCCACCGAAATTTGGTGAACTCCCACACACACTCTCCTCATCATGATTCTCAGAAGATTCATCGTCATCAGTCAGCGATAACAGATAATTGACCAAATCTTCATCTATGTTTTCATCTATAGTAGTTTTTGTTGCCATTTTAATAGAAAGAAGGTGATTTTCTATATACCTGTAATATTTTCAAACCTGAGTTTCGTGCACCAAAGAAGAAAGGAAGAACCCAGATGATGCTCCATGTAGAAAACAGAAGACTTTATCATCGTAATAAATCACAACATATGCCTTCTCAACTACACAATACAAACTTAAGTAATCCCCTCTGACAGATTTGCAGACATTGTCTCCGCATTCATTGAATTTCTTGACCGTAAGCTGTCTTTGAAATATAGCACAACAGAGCAAAATGTACAATAAGAATTTACTTTTCATTGTATCATCAATGGAGTCTACTTTCTTTACATATCTTACAATTCAGGAGTGTTAGCTTCATTTGTAGCCATTCACGCAGTAATCACTTCGAAAATGAAAAAGAAACTATCTTGTTTCAAAGGCTAATCTTGTTACATAGGGTTAGCAATGCGTGAACGCATACGCGTAAAAAATGGAGAAAGTTCCAAGACTTATACACTCATTCATAAAATAAACTAAAAATAAAAATATATTATCGATAAAGTACAGAATACACTCTTTCAAATGATACCAAAATGAATTACTATCTATTACAAAATGTATTAACTTATTATGATTTTAAATCGGTCTACGCTCGAGCCGATATATCGGCTTGTGGCACTAAGAGGGTTAACAAAATCATTTGTTAAATATAGTAATGATTGGTAATGAATCTTTGATTTACTATCATGAAACTAGATCTAGGTAGTAAAAATCATTTTTCCTAGAAGCACAACATACCCTTGGCCTCCAGTTTCTAAAAATTCTCACCCATACACCTTCATTTTTTATTGTCACTGTTCCAATGACCAATATTGCATTATTAATTTTACTCTTCACAATTAAATTTATAAAATTGGAAGGGAAATAAAATTTAGGTAGCTGATGGAATGAGCACATGGCTTTAATTATTTCTTAAGAAAAATATTTCTTTTAAGAAATATTTTGGGGAAGAGGTAATTGTTGATAGCTTTAGTGTATCCAAATGATAACATATAAGCTTCTGAAAATTTATGAATATAATAGAATCTTAAAGTCCTTTAAATGTGACTTAAAGCAGTAGTTGATAAAATTTTTGTCTTCACAGGTTATGAAATATGAGCAGTCATATGAGGATGAGCATTCTCCATATACTAACATCTCCAATGCTGATGATGAATCTTATGACAAGGTATGGTACACATATTTCTTCGATTTTCCATAAAGAGTAGTGCAGCTATGAAGTTTACTGCATGATGTGATGGAGAAATACCAAACTGCCCTTTTATAAAAGAAATCATATTAGTAATTTGTAAAAACTTAACTCAATGCATTTGGATTAATTATTATGTTTCTACAAAAAAGATGACCCAGGTACACATAATTCATCACTTTCCAAAATTGGAACTTGAAAATCGTGGGCTATATTCCAAGGGGGAACTATACTCTAACATTGATAGTCTCTCCTGGCATTAGCCAGAACAAACTTATTCTTCTTAATGTCATACCCTTGGTTTAAATTGAGAACTTTAATACAACTGCCATGTGTAGATTAATAGCTTTGCTAAAGTACTTCATAGAACTTTTATACTTAATTTCGTACATAAAAATATAAATAAATGTTGCAAATCATCTAATTTTTTATTAATATTTGCATGCAAATAACTTTCAATTTATAATTTAGCAATGGTAACTGACCTGTTATAGTTCATAGATAATATAGTGGTATTTTCAGTTTTCAAACCTAATAAAATGTATTGAAGAATAAATTGTTAAAAGAGCATAAAAAGATAATAAAAATACCACCAATCATATTTTGGAAGAATAAAAATTATCCTGTTACCAAAGGGACAATTTACATGATTGAATCTTTGCAATTATATATCTGGAAAAAATTAGGTTAAAAGAGAGTATTCCTCTGCTAACCAATAAATTTGTATTAATCATTTTGATGTTATTTACAGATTCATATTTAAACATAATTTTTCATATTTGGTTTCTCTTTATGATGTATTATGGAGTAACTTTTATTTTTATTGAGGTCAATATATAGTTTTGACAAAGGCTACAATTATGCTATAAATATGTCCAATAGCTAAATCAAACAATATGCATGAAATGCATGTGATAGCTAATCACTCACAAAATTAAAATATTTAACCTGTTTTTCATAAAATAAGTTTTTTAATATATGCCTGGAACTAAAATACCCAGACATAACATAGCAATCTAGTAATGAAAGGTAATCTACCAGTTAAGGTAGCTTTTTGATGATCCTCAGGTTAAATTTGCCCTGTTTCACTTACCTTAATCATCAATCTCATACTTCTCTTCAAATAGGAGTGTGTGCCTCTATGTTAAAAATAATTAGTTTAGTTTTTCATTTTTATATACCTGTCAATAGCTTCCATAAATTCACTCTATCATTTAAGACTTTGGTCTGAAGTAAAGTTGGGTTTCTTATACAAAGTCTGAATTGTGAATGAATTGACAGAGCTACACCCCTCTGTTATCTATAGATAGCACTAGCACTCAGTTTGAAATGTTAAATGGAAGTTAATACATTATTATTTTTTGGCTGTGGGTATAAATGTTACGTTGCATACATTTTATTAATATCCAATAAGGTGGAAACATTTTGATTGTACATTAATAGAATATGCTCATTTCAGAAGAATGTGATGATGCTGCCAGGATCGACCCAGCCTACATTTTCTGGGGAAATGAAAGGTAAATGCTTGATGCCATTTTATTAACATTATATCCCATCTATTTTTTTTTAAATAAAACCAATGACTATACTTCTTAAAGATGTAACACACCAATTTGAAGTAATGCTCTTCAAGTAACCAAACTTCTTGAAAAATAAATTAATTTCACAAAACATTTTGTTCTGATGTCAGAGAAGATCTCAAATCAGGTTTTTCATATCAGAACATCCAGGTACTCTAAATTTAAATAATGAAAAAGCACCTTCAACACACAAAGATTTTCATTAAAACAATCATTGATTGATAACAGAACACTGATGAGTATTCAATTAAGTTATGTCTTTCTCAGTGTTTACCCAAATCTTTCATTCTCTCTGAAAGATAATCTTTTATGATGTCTTGTAAACTCATTGTATGTCAATACTTTTTATATCACCTCACGATGTTTCCTGTCTAACTTGTATTATAAGTATTTTGTATTTAATTCACTGATTTTACTTGTCCTTTGTTTGCAATAAGATCAAACAAGAATAATAAAAAATATTCTGCCATAATTTTTAAACCTAAGTGATATAAACACGCTCACTGCTAGACTACAATTGCAGACTATTCCCCTGAGAAAAATGATCACACTAGCTACCCACCCATCAAAACAAATTTGATGTGCAATACTATGTTGCAGGTAACAATGAATGCATTAAACAAATTCTGAGTTGACTACCAGTATAGAAGATGAAAAAATCCAAGTGCAATGAGCTAATTCTCTTCCTGAAAAAGATTAAAACTACAGTATACAGTCTGTCCAGTATGTTTCCAATTTTTTTAAATTGCAGAACTTATCTAAAACTTATTGCTGTGTTATCATTCCGTAAAAGTGAGCCTAACATTTAAATCTTACCAATGGATTATTATTTGATAGCGTAAACTCTCCTATTTGTTTTTGCATGAAGTCTTGATTATGTTCTTTAACTTTCATAAGTGCATTTCAGTTTCATGTTTATGTTAATTTCTATGTAAAGATTTTCATAATTTCTCTAAGAATTATTAATCATTAGTAACTGAACTAACACTCTACTCAGTGTTATCTATAGCTAAAATTTTTCAATGTGGGTCTTTTATAACTACTATGATTTTAGAGTGACGTCACTGCAATTTCAGAATGTACAAGCATTGCATATTTTTAAAGTCAATTTGTTTAGATTACATAATGAATTTCCAGAAACAGACACACAATTAATCATCATTAAGATGCTGAGCTCACTGAGAAGAGAAAATACATGTACATATTCATCTTTGTTCTTGATATCTGTGCCAAATGGAGTGACTGCTATTCCCCATGCCCTGCCAATTTTATTGTTCCCCAACGTCACATCAGCCTTCAACGGCAAGGAGAATGAGAGGGTTGTCTGTTGAGATGGTTAAAATGAGAGCTTCTCTGTTGAGAGGGTTAAAAAATTCAAGGACAACTGTAAAATTAACCCCTTACCTGTTTTTGACGTAATATTACGCGGCAAGGTAATGCAGCCAGCCTGTTTTGGACGTAATATTACGTTCAGGTTAGTCCTTCCATTAGACTGTGTTTTTGACGTAATATTTCGTTCTTTCTGTCGTGCCCGCTTGCTACTGCCATCTATCGGTTCTTATTCATACTATTAGTCGTTTTAGGAAAAAAACTGATATTATTTCCCTCCTAAAGTGAACAGAAGAATGCCGTATTTACTTTTTCACCAGTTTCACCACCAGAATTGAACCAAGTTGAGAAAGAAAAGCAAATAGAATTGAAACAGTTAAGGGGTTAATACCAGTTGATACCTTTTACAACTTCTTCTATAAGTGGAAGTACCATTGGGTCAAGAGCTTTCCCTAGAATGTGATTTGTTTCTAGGAGATGGTACCTAGCTCAGTAGTCTCTGCACCTGCCCAGTAAGCAGGTCTATGGCTTGTTTCTAGATGGAAGAAAAATGTTATTTTGGAATCAGATTCCTCTGCTTTGTTATGCTAAGCTGCTTTGCAAAAGTGTTATAGGACCACTAATTTTTTTTATTTATATCAATGTGAATTGAATTTTGTAGTTAAGTCAAAGAAAAATTATTTGTAAATGATACTGTAGTATAGTCTTGTCAATTAGAGATTAATTGTATTAAATGCTTTATCTTTCATTTCATTGAGCCAATGGAATCATGTTGTGGACATTTCACTGTCTTGGGAGTAACATATGAAAAATATGTCAACAGGAAATTTAAAAAATCAGGTTTCATCACTAATGTTGGCAAAATTTATGATTGAAAAGTTAAAGAGCATTGCTATCAACTTGTACAGTGTATGGGATCCATCTGAAAAAATATTCATTAAATCGAGAAGGTCTGGGGTATGGAAGCATGATTCATTAATAATTGCTATGATAAGACTAAGAGTGTTACAGCAATGGTCATGTAACTCAATTGGGAGTCATTAGAATGAAGAAGAATTGACACTAGGTTAATTTTATTTAAAAACTTGACTGACCTTGATAGAATATTTCAGTTATCAGGGGTGACAATCATGATGATCCAAATAATTATAGACAGACCCATTTCCCTTACATCCATGTTGTATAAGGTATTGGACCACATAGTACTAAGTTTCATCTCAATTGCTGAACTTAGCTGCCATTATATATATGTATATAGCCCAACCTATATAATGTATCAAAATAAAACACACTAGGTTTAATTCCACAGAAATGTATTGTAAAACTATTTCTAAGGAATGCAATACATTTCTTAGTGTAGTAAACTTGTGTGTTTTATTTCGATAATGTCGAAATTCCACCAATTAACCTCACTGGCAATTGAATTAACTATATAATCTGGTCTAACCACATTCACAAAGTAAGAGGTATATCACTAAAGCTTAGTGATATAGTGATTCTTGCTTTCTGTGAATAATATGTAAAGGTAACTGCTTCAAAACAGATTAAATTATTTCTAAAACCTAAGAGTCTTTAGGAATATTATTCTTAAAAACTCTGTGTTCTCACCTCCTGCCATACACCATCAGGTGGCCTGCAATTATGTAATACATGTAGATGTAGATCAGAAGGTGAGAGAGGACAATAATCTAAGCGAACTGCACTGCAGTTATGAAAGTTAAGAATTTTTTTCACATTCACTTTTCATTAGTGCAATGTCAGAGCTCATTATTAATCCCAGAGTACAGACACACCATATGCACCCAAACGGCGGCTGCTTAAAGGACATTCTACAATGGACATAAGCCATAACACTTGCACCATAAGCTGTAACGCGTAAGGATTTCCTTACAGTAAGCCTTCTCCAATCAGAATGTAAGATGTAAAAGACTGACATGGATATCAAAGGAAATTGAATGTTGAATTTGTATTTCCGTTGCACAGGCTTTTACATTTAAAAACCATGGAATAAAATATAAAACAATATGAAAGTATACATATGAAAACAAACTATTCTCCTCTGCAGTCAAAAATACGTCCGAAAAGGCTGTAGTCTGAGAATGACACTAGCAGTACTAAGAGTGCATTCTCATTGGCTGAGATTTTGCTGCTGTAAGCCACAAAGATGAGACTTGACCCCCTATCCTTATGGCAGTCCAATGAGGCTTATACATTCATTGTAGAAATGGCCTTAGCACCTTTTTTTATATGGGTGGCATTCTTCCCTTCAAGCAAAGGCAAGGGTCTAGGGTAGGTAGCAGACCATTATAATCTGGGATTATCCTTATACTCCACTTTGCCCTTCCCCCCCCCCTCCCCCCTCCAAGTAGGACAGTGGAGATTTTATTGACCAGAGTTAACATTTTTCATATGGAAAAATATCTCAAGTATTCACACTATTTTTTCTTTCCTTGATAGTTTATGATTCATCTGATACCAAATAGTGCAAAAAAAACCTTGATTTATAATCTGCATACTACCGAACAAACTTAATGGACAGAATGCATTCATCAAACTTGCCTGAGGTTCATGCCCCTTCCCAAATTGCACTGTAGAATGGGAGCACTATTCTTGGACAATAATAAAAGCTGTTCCAAAAACCGTTCAAACCTTAGAATTGTCAAACCATAAAATTCGGGGAGGGACCAGAGGAGAGTATAAAGGAGGTGGTCATACATATAAAAATGTTTACTCTGCAGTTGACTGAGAAAACATACTAATACTAAAATGGTTAAACTCCCCTAAAAAATCATTCTTCTGTTAATTTAAAAATTCTTGTCAATTTTGAATACTCATACAGTATACTCCACCCCCAGTTCAGGAATTTTAATTACTTCTAACCAAATTAAAGTCACTTATTTTTCCTCACAAACTCAGATAGAGGTCTATGAAATCAATTTCATGGTCCAAAAATAGGAAAAAAAATTGGATACATGCATGAAATTTTAAATTGGGGTGATTTAAAACTATTTATGCAATACATATTTACAAACCAATGAATCAGGTTGCATACAACACAGGATACAATTATGTCAGAAAAGATTGACACCATTTGGTTCTTATAAAAAGTTTGAATGAGTCATATCGAGCATTAAAAACCCAATGCCTTGTTAAATCTAGGTATTAGAGATATTGAATTAGATTTATATTATTAGAAATTACTTAGTGAAAAAACTATATGAATTTGCTAATTATTTACTGCAGCAATTGGAGAAATGGGTTACAGATAGTGTTATGTGTTGCAATGCATTTCAGACCATGTAACAATCATTCTATTTTTTGCATTCTAGTAACCTCAAACTACATTTATCACTCTTTCAAAATAATTGCCTGTTATAAACTCCTAAGTTGCACATGTATTTTACAAACCCCATATGATTGACAATTAGATGAAAAGGAAAAAGAGCAAATTGGCTAAGTCTGTGGAACTGAGTCTAGTGAAAGAAGAGAAAGAATTTAATCTTACAATTAATTTTTTGTGCACCTCTCAATATTTAAAAAAATTCCAGTATAAACTATACAAATGGCGTAGTAAGCTGTACATTCACCAAGAATATCCGGATATTACAAGTTCATATTTCACTCTTCTTGGAGTGTACAGGAATTTTTTGTAGTTTTTTTTGTCATATTTTTTGGTAAAGTTGTGGACACAGTTAATTGCCAGTCTTCAAATCTATCTCAAAAAAGAGGAACACTAACTGGAAGTTTGACAAGTCATGCGATACATCATTACTTTGTACCCTGGTAATATTAGCATTCCAATTTTTTGGAATGACATTTCGGTGTCTTATATTTTCTTAATTATTTGTTGAGATTCAAATTCCCTTTCTAGAACATAATTTACACATAGTGTCATATGTTAGATATAATCCCTATTGAATTTTTGAATTTGTGTAAGTTTTTTCGAAATCGAGTAATAACATGAAATTCTTTTGCAGGAATTTCATCCGGAATAGCGACCTACGTACCGACTCAGAAGCCAGAGTGGAAACGCTACAAGCAATACACTCGCAGTGACATTATGTCAGCCATCGAAGCCGTCAGGACCGGGATGAGTGCACTCCAGGCAGCACGCAAATATGGAGTGCCCTCTCGCACCCTCTACGACAAAGTTAAAAAGCTCGGAATCACCACGAGTAGGCCCTTCAAAAGGTCCAGTGCACCACTGTCCCACCAGGGTGGCAACAGCAACGAGTCCATCAGTAAACCCACAACGCCGACCCCCCCTCCCTCCTCCCAGCAGCCTCC
>WURS02000017.1:4294185-4305807 GCA_011762765.2 Rhinocypha anisoptera | reverse complement strand
AGATGGGGAGTGGCCTCTGTTTTGTAATGAGAGGGTAAATTTTTTTTAGTTGCATAGCCATGATGCATTTGGTGTCATTGATGTCAGCATCTTAACAAATGATATCACAGTAGCTTAGGAGACATTATCACTGGTGAGAAACTTATAAGTGATTACTGAAATTGAATGCACACATTACATTATCCTTTTGTTTACTACTACTTCTGCAAAAATAGCAATCAAAATATCATGTTTATCACCTGTTGTCCATTTGTTAAATACCTACAGTGAAACTAACCCAGCCGTTGTTTGCCCACTATGGCATGATGTTATAATCATAAGATTTTTAATTATTTTTACTCCATACCTGTGATTACTTGACTGATTTTTTTAAGGAAAATAAGGCTCATTGAATGGGTATTTACAATTTATTCATATACCTTTGACAAAGAGTACAGACTGATTTTATGATCCATATTTTATTGAACAATACTCTAGTCAATGAGGCATATTTCATTGTTCACACAACTGAGTGACCTGCTGGATTTCTGATCCATTGCATATTAATACATACTACCTCTTGCAACACAAAGAATGCAAATTTTTATTTTGGATTTCCAACTAGTAATTCTTGTATTTTACTGTTTGCACATCATGAAGTAGTCAAATGTTCACCATAGTTATGTTAACATTATTTTAGAAGTTATATATATTTCTATTATGTACAAATTCCAATATTTAATCTTTTTAATCCTTAAAACTTACTTTAGCATTTGTAAACATTGAAGAAAAGACTGAATCACTCATAATTATCTTGTTGATTGTTCCCAGAATTAGGATGAGTGTAAAAATGGTTTGATGCCTTATCCTAAACAGAGAGGAGAGTGTTTTCTTAAGAGTAACATTTTCCCCAATTTTCTGGCCGTTGCAATACTTGCTTGTAAATAGAGACACAGGATCATATCCCTAGGATGTGATTGGGCTAAACAGGTGAGGCTCTGTGATTCAGCCATGGAAATATGTTAGTCTCAGCTCGGAAAAAATGTTGCATTTTTATGAGGCTTTGTGACAGTGTTGGTGTTAAAGTTAACAGAGTTTAGTTAGAATTTGTTAGAAATATATATTATAAATAATGTGCCTTGGAATTGGTCATGGTTACATTATTAGACATATGGACATTCCACTTAGCTATAATTTTTACAGTTGGAAAAATTTTAGTTAATCAAGAGTAGGCAACTTTGAATTTGTAAAAATGTTTTAAGCTGGAATAATAGAATAACACACATTTTATGTAATTGTGTGGAACAAAAATTTTTTGGCTAAGTGTGTGGTTGCTATTGTATGAAAAAACGTCTTGGTGTTGAAAGGAACTCCATATGTTATATCCCTCCAGTCCTAAGTTGAAGAATACCAAAATGTGTTTTGCAATTCCGTTATCATTACAAAGTTTAAATTCTATTGAACAAATTAGTTTGAATCACCTAATGGAGCCTATACCATTTCTGACAACAATGTTGGCAATTAGTTGTCATGATATTGGCAACTGAAAATAGTACCCATGTATTTTACTGTTTGTAGTTATCTTGTCCCCATATCTACTAACACCTTTTGTTTGTGCTGAATCATCCATTGTGCATTATACTGTTTTAAGAATATGTATGCATTTATATACACACACTTCTTTATATATAATTACTAATTTTATACATATATATATATATATTTTACTTATATATTCTTTATTTGTCATCCGAGTTTGGTAATTCAGTTGTTAAACTTAAGTCATGAAATTTCCTAAATTTCATGCATGTATTTACATTTTTAAAGACTGATCTATAATTAGTTCAAATGTTTTTGTTTTGCTCCTGATGCAAATTCACATGTATAACATTGCTCGAAGGTGGTATATTCCCATAGAGCTGTGCCTTCACATGAGTATTGCACAATTTCCTTGTATGTGCAAACTTGTTCAGGTGGTTATATCTTTTTGAGTTTATGGAGAACTTATGCCACATGAAGACTGACTCGTATTAATTAACATTTTTCTTTGTGGACATTCTATAGCCAACTTGTGATTGGTAATGAATGAATAGTCAGGCAGATGGTCAGGGAAATGATGATGTTTAAATGATTACTCTGGAATTGAAAAGAGTGCCTTTTAATTTTACTTTAAACCTTGTGCTCTTAGGAAATGCTATTTATCTTTTTTATTTTAATGAATGTAAGTGTTATCTGTTTGCTCATGTAGTTTTCTATACAATTAAAATATAACCAGCCATTCTAAAGCCATTGCATACAATCAAACAGTGGCACAGCATGCAGAGTAAGTTCCTTAAGCAAAGAATTGACTCAAATAATCCAAATGCTTACTTGAACTACCTCAGTAAATTTCATAAAAAGTATATTACATGTACCTCAGGAGGAAAAAATGTATTGGTAAAATGTAAATAGATCATTTTTGTTAGGACTTAGATGTTTAAAATGTATTTCTAAAATGTAAATTAAGGTTAATCATCTTTAACAATGAAAATAGCTGACATTGGCTGTTTTAAGATACTCTACTTGAGCTATTGGCAAAAACACTTTCTTGTTTGAATCCAGCACAAAAATATGTAATTTGGTTTCTGCATTGTCTAAGATTCTTGTTCAGATACCACAATTGCCTTAGGATTAGGAGGACCTATGTGCCAGTCGATAAGATTTTGCTGCTGTTGTGAATGCATAAATCAAATGTTTTACCAAATGTCTACATCACATTCTTATTTGTTGTATCATTTGGTAAGTTATTCAAAGTAATATAACAGTGACCACACCTTTCAAATGGATATAGATCCATTTCTATTCTTGATACTAAGTTTTGAAATTAACTTTCTAAATTTCTTATTCTTCAAGTAATATGGATTAAAATAAAGTTTGTTTCCAAAATAGATAATAATAGTCCTACTTCCTCAATGTTAGATATCAACAGGAAAATTTTATTTTTTTTAATATTTTTAGTTTTTATATATTCCTGTGATATAGAGGCATTTAAATATTGTCCATTGTTGTGAAAATGACTCTTAAACTCATAGGAATATGTTCTTCACTCTATTTTTGTTCCTCAAACATGCCTCCAGTGTGTATTCCATGAGGCATTTTAAAAGACTGCTTTTACATTGTCATAAATAACTACAAATACTACCTCATCAGCAAAGTAATACTTTTGTAATTACTTTGAGGAATAATTCAATATATCAAATGAATGCCTCTGATATATTTCATGCACACAATATTACAGTTTTTATGGTAAAAACATTTTATTAAAAATATCTCTGAATGCTGACTAAGTCTTGTGACAGAGGTCTTATAGTTTGCATTGTAAGTGTGAATTTTTCAGTGGGGAATTTGTATTTTATTGGTGTCACTTTGTCTGCCATTTGTTTCTTGTTACTGCTTTTAAAGTAGTGAATCATAACATGATTACTGCATCCAGGCAATACCGACAAAGTGTTTTTGTAAGGTCCCTGTATCCCAGGGATGAATTTTCCAAATTTTATTACAAACAAGTTGTAACTGCAATCCCGTCAGTGATTTTATTAGAAGTCTATTGTTATACCTTAATGCTAAATTCTTGGTAAACATGTGTGATAACACATGTGCTTGTGGTCATGTATATTTGTTATCAGTAATCTGGATGCAGTGATGTGTTTGTTGTTTGAAAATTTTGGAGATTAATTATTCATTGTGTTTACTTCCACATGTCCCTTTGAACTTTGTTAATGGTTCTTTTGTTACTTTAAAACATTTTTATAATTGTTTGATTTCATTACCTGGTGATTTAGTGATTAACAGTCAAACTGATTTATTGGGAAAACATGTATCAAAAATTTATAAGTGCTACTTGGAGGAAGGCTGATATTTTTATTATTATTATTGTAGAAGATTATAAATCTTGCACTGCACTGTGTAATGCGAAATAAATTTCTACTTTTCTCCTCTGAAGTTGTTTTGAATTTTAATTTCATTATATGTACCTAAATCCTAAAAGTATATTCAATTTATGGAATTAGTAATGTGAACAATAGTAAAAATATGAATTAAATATTAACGAGTAGAAGAAATTGTTTAGATATTAAGAAATGGTAAACTTGATAGTTCTGCTTTTCCCTCCAGCCTCATTGTTTCGTGACAGCTGTGTGCAGGAGAAAAGTAGCAGTGGAACTCTTCCCTTCTATTTCTGACAAAGGTTTATTAGGTGGCGGACCTGGGATGACCCTTATTGACTGCATAGTCCAGTTCACTCCAAGGGGGTAGTGGAGATATGATCGAATACAGTCAAAATATTTAATGCAAGAATATATCCAAAAATGAATTGCATATTTATTGTCCTTAGTAATTTATTATTAACTTGATACAAAACAGTATGTAAACACTTTCATTTATAACCAGTATAAAACCAAACCTCAGAGACAACAAAGAGAAATAATGATGATGGGTCAGAAGAAAATTTCCCTAAACTTGGCGGATGGAATGTCAAACTCTCCCGAGGGTTGTGAACCGTCATAATTGGCACTGGAGAGGGGTGCATTATTCTGGAACAATAGGAAAATGTGGCCATTCAAACCTTTTTGGAAAGGATGGGCCATAAAATTTGGAGAGGGTCTAGGAAGGGTACGAAGGATGGCGGTCATACATACATGAACGTATTCTCCGCAGTCGCACTCCAAAATGTTGATCTACGTATTCCACAGCCTAGGCGTCAAAGAAAACAGTTAATTAATTTGTTTGAAACAGTTCATATGAAGTATTCATCATAGGCCTCATTAGATATCAAATTCATATAATTTAACAATAGAATTTTCATAACGTTATTTAATAAACTAAAATGATATCATAACTGTAACTAGAATCTTTTCTTTCAATCTCTTTATTGTTTTGCAAAAATGATCATTTTCAACCCGAGTCCTCAATTTTTATGTATTACTGTCATATTTTATATTTATTTATATTGAAATGAATATTCAATGCTAAAATTTTGACAGAACTCTCCCATTAAGATATTCCACTGTTATTTACTGAAGTTAGCTATTACATTCAGTGTAATTATTGACAAGAACTGATTGGCAAAAGTGTATAGTTGATTAACCAATTAATCTTACTGAGCCTGAAATTCCTGAATTTCAGTATCTGGCAGTGTAGCAAGGTAGGGAAAAATGAAGTATTTAGGGTAGGTGGCATGGATAGCATTATCACCTTATTTAGAAACATTCCATCGATTATTATTCCATAGATTAATATGACGGATGCATTACTTCTTCTACCCACCTTTTCATTTCTGAATAATTTCTTTGCTTTGATATCTGAAATTGCCAACTTTGTATTCTTTTTGTTCAGTGGGACACAAAAATATCCTAACAAAGTGAGGAAGCCTGAAGGAGAATTGAACCTTCAACATATCTGACTCTACATGATTGTCTGATCTTGGCTGTGGCAAGGGGAAATTTGAATAAGAAGAAGGTGGATTCATGGTTCAAGCCTGTGTGGGAGTCTGTCACTTTTGCTCTAAGAGCACTCTGTATTCGCCTTGGGAACAATGGGGGGAGGAACCTGGTTAATATTTTGAATAAGTCCCGCTCCCTCTCCTTAGAGGATTCCCATGCCCAATTCAGGTTTAAGTCATCTAATTGCAAAACCTATCCTAATAATTATTGGACAAAAAAAATAAATTTAAATCTTGCAACATATTTTGATGGTTTTATGCAATATTAATTCTGCAATAATGAATTCAATGATATTCAAAATTTGTGGACTTACAAAGTTGCCATATTTATTCTTTAAACTACAATAAGCCTATTAGATACTTATTTGAACACAACATTAACAACGTATTGTATTATAATTTTTAAATATTAAATACAAAGTTTAATCATGATATTTTTCTTGGATCATTAGGAAAAAAATACCTTCATTAATATCCCCCAGCTTAAATCAAAAACTTAACAGCATGAACTGACTAAGTTAATGTGTTGTCAGCAAAATGAGTGTAGTTCAAAAAATTAAATACATTCAGAGCTCTCATACCGCTCATCATTATTCCACAGAATGTATGGCCTAGCACAATATTTAGAAACCTAGGATCTTTTAAAGCATTTGTGAAGATCACCACCACGATATCTCTTCATGAACAAGATGTAAATATTCTTTGGTATAATCTCAGGTGTGGGGTTTGTTTTCCACCCAAGGCCATTGCAAAGAGTGCTCGCAGATTAAAACTGACTGACTTCTCACTCAGATTTATCTGATAAATCAATTGCCTTACTATTTGAATTACCCTTGTTACTCTAAACAACTACACACTATATTAGTGCTCATCTGAGTTTTCCACGATTGTATGTGTACACACACACATAAGGCAGAATAAATATATTCAGATCTCTGAAAAACTGCTGGTAACTGGTATGCTTGTTGACACCAGCCAAAATTCTAATGGCCCATTTTTGTAGCTGAAATAACCTTAATGAATGGGAGTTCCCCCAAGGCCCTTATTATTCCCTTTTCACCTTATTATATTAATCACTTATTAAGCATTTAGCCTTATTAAGCATAACCACTTATTAGGTAAAGAATATAATATTTCACAAATGGAACTCTGAGGTTACAGATATAAAAACCAATTAAAATCAGGAAGTAATGCAAAGAAGACATAATCATGGGAGTCTGTAACATTAATGAGTTAAAAATACTCTAGCAAAGAAGACTTCAAAAAGAGCGATTGTTTATTTAAAAATATTTATCAGCGCAAAGGAAATATAGGATCATGTTACTCATTGCACACTCCTGTAAATAAATTGCTGAAAATCACTTTACATGCCTTACATGGTGGTAGAAGGGTTTTATTTCCTCCTGAATACTTGGGTAAAACTATTATGGGTTCATCATAAAATTATCCTAAAGTACAATTTATGCGTAGGAAAAAACAGTAATAAAATTATAGACTTGAATTATGGTTTTTATTTAGAGTTTTTTTGTAATATGATATATCTTCGCCGATATCCACGTTAATAAGAAATGGAATGCATAAATGTTCAGACTAGTTATCTAGTTTGCACGGACAGAAATAATAATCTTTGGCTGAAAAATTGTATTTAAAAATAGTTTTCAAAGAAGGAATTGACCAAATGTTAGCTTCACCGATGCAGCAGCTCTAAAGCAGAATATTTATAGTACAGATTGTTTAAGCAGTGTGGTATCTTCCTGTTTTCCTATATTTGCCTATCCCGCCACATCCGCTACCCTCGTTTTGAAAGTAGATGAGTAACTATATGAGAAATACTGAGGTAAGTTTATGCAGGGAGTATGGTGAAATAAACCCTAACCATTTAATTTATAAAATATAGTATTCCCCATAAGAAAATCACACTTTTAAGCGGCAAAAGACATTTTAGAAACATTTTCACTTAAGTGTCTGGAAGTCTTTAGCTTACAGAAAGTCACAATTCAGAATTGTCATAATATTTTCCTACAAATTGAGCGTCGCAATTCGCAACATACTGCGGCAGGCATTGCATTACTTGCAACCTTAGTGAGCTGTTGACATTGTTCATCATTCCTTATAATCCACAGAAATGGTAAATTAATTATTTATATATACTTCTATGAGGATAAATACTTCGCTCTAATATATTTTGAGATACTACGCCTTTTAAAGCGTTTGAATTAAGTAAATGAGTAGTTACGGGCATTAACTTAAGTTCCCTATACATTCACTCCTACATATCCATTTTTCTGTATATTTTTAGAGCGTGGGATTCAATTCTGCACGGCCTAAAGCCGGAAACTCAGATCCTGCTGTATGTGACGAGAAAAATTACGGACTTGAAAATGCAATGACGTATGGGTGAGTGACTTTGCAATCCTCTTTTTGCAATTATTCATGTGAGTTATTCTTTCTGTAATGTCATATCCAGCACTTACCACATCATTGACAAAAAATTCACTTGATTATGTTCTCTCTACGACCAAAGCAATAGATAACTTTTGCAACATTGTTAACCATGTATATTACGTTAAAAATGGATTCCATTTTGAATTAATCGTTTTTTGTTGTTTAAGGATGCTACCATGTTTTCAGAAAGTTGACATTTCAAACATGTAATTCAAAACTCCGATCAACTTAATATCTTTCAGGAAAATATCCTAATTAAACTTAAATGCCATTGTCACGCAATCAGGGAGGCTTACATGCAATGACGGAGTAGATAATGTCTCGATGAATTTTGAAATTGATTACAACTTGTATTTTACTATTTCAAGACTCATCAACTCCTAAGTAAATAGCAATAATTTATTTTCCTAGGGACAAGTATTATATAAAACGTCGTGCAATGCCCGCCATAAAGAGATCGAGTATTAGAATAGAGATATAGTATATTTAATGCTAGGCACAATTCAAATCACAATACCACATGTGTTGTCAAATATCATAAACTACTTAAAATATACAATATGATACATCCATACTGGGTCCAGTGTCATATTCATTAATATAATGGTATAGTCCACCTTGAAGAAAATACCTTGTCCGACTTGATAGATTTTATCTCCACACCAGGAGCTTATTATATATACTGATTCCCTTTTACTTTATTTTGTGGTTCTTGCTCTCACATTGGTTAAGTGGAGATGGCTTGACGTTCAGGTGTTGTAATGATGAATTTAGGAAAAGCTGTGTGAGATTTTTTCCTTGACACTTGGAAAGGGAAGAATTTAAATGAAATTTGATGATGGGCTTGGAGGTAATATATGTATTTGAATAAGAATAATGAATATCACTTTCTGGAAATTACACTAGTTACACGATTATGAATTTTTTAATATTTTTACTGAATTAGGTGACTTGCCCCAGAAAAAATTATATAAGACATATGATAGCAAAATAGACCACAGTAGAGAATTAATAGGACATTGAAACTAATTAAAGCATATAGATGGTGAACAAGATAGCACGTTGGGCTGAGCTTCTTCGAGAGAGAATAAACATGACATTCCCATGAAAGGTCAGCACTAGCATGATTCCGAGAAATGTTGAGTTGACCCGTTCAAGCAATTTTGACTATTAGACTTTCATTATTTCTTGTTGTGAGTATTGAACTAGCTGAGATTTTTAAATATTTATGTAATATAATTATTTTGGCACCATTAAGCTAGTTGTCTACTGATCAAGTTTGGATTAACGATTAAGTAATTGAATGTTGAAGAGGAAAGTAATAAATTGTTAAAGTCATCACTACAGGACAGGTACTAACGTGATCACTGGGTAATGCTGAAAGAGGAAGTCCTCACATTAGACAAATATTTTTTTTGCTGTCATCTGATAAAGAAAAATAACTTGTCTGATTAAGAAGGTAAGACTTGATCCAGTTGTATGGCATACCTTTTATTCCTCATTTGTGCATTTAGGCATAAAGGCAGTAATGGTTAACATACGAGGGTCGTTCAATAAGTCTTAGAAAAAAGTAAAAAAAAACACTTTTTTGGGTAGATTTTTTTTATTTTTCAACATAATCTACTTTTAGCTCTAAACATTTTTCTAAGAGTTTCCAAAATTTTTTAAGCCGTCCAAAAAGTAGGATTTCGGAAGCTCCTCAAAATAGGCATTTGTTTGGGCGATGACTTCCTCGTTAGACGTAAATCTTTGTCCGCCAAGCCATTTTTCAAGTTGGGAAATAAGAAAAACTCATTGGGGGGTCAAATCTGGTGAATACGGTGGATTTTGTAATAATTGGAACTTTAATTCCAATATTTTGGCCATTGCAACTGTGCAGGTGTGCACCCGTACATTGTCTTGATGAAAGAGGATCTTTTTCCATCTCAGTAGAGGACGTTTTTCCTTGATTTCTTCGCTCAGCCGGTCCAATAATGACGCATAATACTCTCCTATTATAGTTTTTACCTTTTCCAAGTAATCGATGTAAATTATTCCGCGAGCATCCTAAAAGACCGTGGCTATAACCTTCCCGGCTGATTTCACTGTCTTCGTCTTCTTCGGAGCACGTTCGCATTCAAAAATCCACTGTTTTGACTGTTATATTGTCTCTGAAGTGTAGTAATGTATCCATGTTTCATCAACAATTATGTATCGACGCTGAATGTCCTCAGGATTGCGATGAAAAAGCGCCAAAATAGCCTCAGAGTTGACAACACGATTGCGTTTATTCTCCACTTTGAGCAAACGCGGCACCCATCTTGCCGAGATTTTTTTCACACCCAATTTTTCGTGCAAAATTTAAACGACTGTGCCTTGCGATATGCCTATGGCGTCAAATATTTCGCGAAATTCGATTCGTCGATCACTTAAAACCATATCGTGGAGTTTGCCAATCATTTCGGGGGTAGACACTTCCACTAGGTGTCCGGAACGATGTTCACCTTTTGCGGAAGTACTACCACGTTTAATCTCATTCACCCAATTGCAAACACAGGAGCAGTTGTGCTATGAACTTCATCCAACTCAGCTTTGATTTATTTCGGCGTAAACCCTTTTAAATACTAGTGTTTAATCACTGCTCGAAACTCACTTTTATCCATTTTTATAATAAAATGAAAGTTGTTTACTTCAATCGACAGCAACAATGAAACTACGATATGTGATGGATACAACTGAAACTCTAACAACTGACTAGTTAGAAATACTGGTTACAGGTAAAAATTCATTTTTACACTACGAGCGACATTTCTTGGATTTTCTAAGAAGTTATTGAACGACTCTCGTATAACTAATTGAAATCTAAATGTTGTACTACCATAGCCTTGAAAAATAATTTTTCTTCATGCATAAATTTAAATGTTGCACGCTTGTTTTAGCCGACAATTTGAATTTATATAGACTGCCAGAGAAAGCACATAAAACATCGGCAGTGATTACACGCAAAACTGATAAAAATAGGAAAATGAAATCTAGGATTTTAATACCTTCCACAAAGCGCATTTGATACACTTTAAGAATGCCACACTATTAAGTGAATCTCATGTACAATCCACGAATGACGACTTTAAAATTATCCAATGCGATTCAAACTAAATGAAAAGTCTTGGATGCCAGAAGATAACCGCAAGATCAAGGAGACGAAATCTTAAAGAGAGCACCGATGCTCTCTGGAATATCCATTTTCCCTGACTCCGCCTAACCCCGAGGAAAACAAGAAGACATTCCGCGGGCATTCCTGAAGTTCGCAGAGTCACTAGTCGATTAGCAGAGCATTGCTCCCCCATCATTAGTATTAATTAAAAGTGAGCTGAGCGTCGACACGACACGCTGTGTGTTTGTACTTTGGGAGACCCACTGGGGACGTGGTAGGGAGGGGTGGAGAGGTGAGAGAGACCGAGAGAGAAAGGAACGGGCAGGAGAAAGATTGAGGAGAGGGGGAGTGTGGGAAGGAGGGGAAGAAGATGGGGTCGCGTCGGGAGGAGGGGCAAAAGGGGTGCAAGGTCTTGAGGACTTCAACTTGGCATCTCCCATCTTGCGAGGGAAGCATTCAAAACCTTGGGAGCATGAGACAACCAACAACACTCCCATCCCCACTCCCGCACGTAATTCGCAAGACCATTCCTCCCTACTCCGCATCCCACATCATCTCCCACACCACGACGCGACACACCCTCCTC
>WURS02000017.1:4253653-4264830 GCA_011762765.2 Rhinocypha anisoptera | reverse complement strand
CTTGTATGCTTGTTTTTCTATGTTAAAATCTTTTCATGTATTGCCTTATTGACGATGTCTATGTTGCCTGCAACCTTATGGATGAATAAAAATGACTATGACTCTTGAGAAATATTTTGTCAATTGTCACGTCTCAAAATACTATCTTTATAGTCAGAAATTTTAAGAGGATATATACTGGAGAAAGTTTAATTAAAATCATATAGATGGGGAGAAATGGGTTGAGAATGTTACAGAAATATTGAAATTCTTAAGCTGGGAGACTTAAAAAATCAAGAGATAAAGTATCAGACTCTGTTCCACAAACTCAAAGGAGAAAGGGGGAATTTAGAAAAACCAAATTTCAAGGGAAAAATCATCACATATATAAGGTGAAATATGTTAATGAAAAAATTTCTTACCCCAACAGAACAATAGATGAATGGAATGTTTTGTCTCCAAAACTATAATTCATGTCCTTCCCAAGAAATTTAAACATTTTTAAGAAAAGGTGCAAAAACACCTAAGATATTCACCCTAGGTTTAATCATTTCCAGTCTGTCAGACCTGGAATATTGTATTTTTTCCTCTTATTCTCAATGTCGGATGATGTTCAACATTTACTTCTTGTTACATTTCTTCACTCATTACAATGCTGGGGTGTGACCTTTTTATTATCCTGTACTTAAGCCAACTTTTTGTGTAAATTGTACTCCTTTGATCACCATATGTTTTGGTGTTAACAATTGAGTGTCCATTATTTAAAATAGGATGGGAGGGTGCAAGTTGCATGAAATTGGATTGGAAAGGGTTAATATAGCACTAATACTGATTTATTTTAATCCCATTAATTAATACAATGGCCTAATATTTATTATTTTGAAGCTAGTAGAAAATAAGGATTTTTGATGAAAATTATTTATTTTTGTGGAATTGTTTGAAATTTTATTTATTTGTGGAACAGAGACGATTTGTGTGTACCGGACATCACCATCCCAGATTATAATTTAATAATAATATTCTTTTTACTCCAAATAAGGATAATAGACACCATCTACAGTCATTGCAGGTTTACGTATATTCTGCAACCTATGCTGTACTGAAGTCCAAGTACTTTGCCTCGGGCACAGTTGAGGACTTCATTTGTAACTCTAAGCTGGGACCCATACTAAATTCTACATTCTGGATGCTCTGGGGCTTGTGTGACCACAGTCACCACACACCCTGAAGTAGAGCTGTCTCAAAAGAGGGTCTACCCATTACCTTCTCCTTCATAGTTGAATATCAGCCACCAATTTTAATTTTCTAGACATCAAACAAAAAAATTAATTTCCATTCCCGAATAAAATATTTTTTTATAAAAATATTTTTTTTATAAAAATATTTTTAATATTTGTTTTCTTAAATAAAATATAAAAATACATTAACATTGCAATAGAATATTTTTTTGTCTCCCGAGTTAAGTTGCTGAACAAAATTTCATAATTAAATTGACAATGGAAAATGACTTTGCAAGACTTGAGGAAATAGGTAGTGTTGGAGGAGGACACAGCTGTTGGACCTCTGTAGATTAAAGAAAAGCATGTGATAGATGACTTTATAATTCATTTCATATTACCTGCCTTCCAACTCTATTTACACGTATGTGTTCATGTTTCGATTCCATTTTGGGTATATAATTTTCCAAAAATTCCTCATTACTGCATTCTTATTAAAGACTTAAAAGTTACTCATTACAGCATTATTTTAACCTTTCAGACTGCCAGAAACCTACGTAAAGAGTAACTCTTCGAACGGAAATGATAAGCATAAATTAAAACAAACTGTCAAGAACAACGAAATTTCCGATTTACATCGATTAGGCACGATCAAATTAGTGGAATTAAAAATTATTAATTTTGACAATAAAACGTCTGCTTTAAAGACGTAAGATATTCGACCTTGATTTCCGGCGGAGCAAAGCATTAGTAACATTAGTTTTACTTAAATCTGTTAATTATTGCGTATTTAAAAGTAAAGAATAACAGTTAGAGACAAACTAAATAACCAACAAATCAAAAACTGCAATACAACAAAAAAATTTGGGTTCTGCTGCGTAATTCCCTGGCGGGAAATCTCTTATATCGCTTGGCAAAATTCTCGTTTTTTCTACTGAAAAATAAACGTCAGCATCTCATACAAATAAAGAGAATACATATTTTATCTATAATTCATTCATGAATCTCACATGAATTATAACTTTTCACAGTGTTTTAAATATCTCATCAATTCGAACTCTCATTACTCTCGATTTTTTACCGCGGAAGCTATCGCAAAGTCTGCTCAACTGTTTGGGTAACAATAATTTTATAACTTGGTTGGTCATAATCGATGGATTAATTAATTTATAATTTAATTTTCCATTTAAATTTTTTATAGTGATACAATAAGGATGTAGAATATTCAATGACGTAATTTTCATTCTTTAGTCGCAGACGTTCGTTCACCGCCATCTTTTCCAGTCTAGCCTAGAGCGGTAAAAGGTGCTTGACGCATCGAAGGTAGGTTTACTTATGTTCATTGTCAATCTAGTCGGCGAAACGGCTGTTTCTTTGATTCATATCAGCATTTATTTATTTAAAGCCACTAGAAAAGGTACTTCACTCTATCAAGAGATGTATAGTAAAGATTATTTGCTTCCCATGTGCTTCATGGTCAGACAATTGACGTCGTAATTGTTTCTTCTCGAAAATCAATCCTTTTCATTTCCATTAAGTAGCAATGCCTTTAATGATGAACATTACTTGCTATAACTAAGCCACATTTTTCTTATGTTACACTTTGTCATGAAAAGTGGTAACCGGTGAAATGCACGGAAAGTTGTGTCTTCAGAAAACGTCAAAATTCATTGGTGTTCATTCTGTTCAGTTTTCGTCGGCTGGTTTATTTATAGTGATAGAATTGATTTACATGTTGAATTAAGTATGTAACTTATATTTACTCTGGCTATACTTTTTTGTCGTTTTAGTTTGCCATGGCTGATCCTAAACGCACTGCCAATGCCAATGAGAGTGTTGAGGACATGGAAGATGAGGAGGAGGAGGTGGAGTCTGGTAACAATGAGCACGATGACACCAATACCGATGTCTTAGCTTCTCTTAATTTAAAGGCTATCCCTGCTCCACAGGTCTGTAGTACGATGCAATCATCTATATAACCAATATTAGTTTGAAATGTACTAAAAACATTACTTTTCTACAGTCCTATCCACCATCAGTTAAACGACGGATCAAAGCTCTCAAAAGATTACAATTGGAGTCGAAAAGAATTGAATCAAAATTCTATGCCGAAGTTCATGCGCTGGAATGCAAGTACTTCAAAAATCATTATCAGCCATTATTAGACAAGGTAAGGAGCACCATAGCTTTAAATTACATATTACAAATTTTGGTTAGCAATGAATGTATTAAATTTTCTTTTCCCTTTTAGAGGAGTAAAATTACGAGCGGAGATTATGAACCAAATGATGAGGAATGTGAGTGGTCGTCAGATGACGAAGAGAAAGAGGAGGAAAAGAAGATATGCTCGGAAATGAATAAGGTTAATATTAAGGATGAAGCCGAATCAAAGGAAAATGAGTAAGTTGTAGCCGTTGATGTGAACTTTAAACAAAAATATTTGCAATTTATTGTAGTTACGTCAAAGTGAAATTTCTGAATATAATATTTTCCCCCATCTAGAAACCAGGAAAATGATAACGTAAAAGGAATTCCCGATTTCTGGCTTACCATTTTCAAAACTGTGGGCATGCTTGCTGAAATGGTTCAGGAGCATGATGAACCTATTTTAAAGCATCTTGTGGATGTGAAAGTTCGCTTCTCGGAGTCAAACCCTATGGTATTAAAGTTGTCCTAGTTTTTAACTATTTTTCTTTTGTGTAGTTCTTTTCATAATTATCTTATTTTTTGCAGGGCTTTGTTCTCGAGTTCCACTTTAGCCCTAATGAGTACTTTACCAACTCTGTTCTAACTAAAGAATATGAAATGACTTGTGTGCCAGATGAGTCAGATCCATTCAGTTTTGAAGGACCTGAAATATTTAAATGCAAGGTATGTTTTGGTTCTATATACATTGCGAATCTTGTGGAAAAGAGCCATGTTTATTTTTTAACCCAAACTTATTTTCAGGGTTGCACAATCGATTGGAAGAAAGGGAAAAATGTTACTGTCAAGCTAATTAAGAAGAGACAGAAGCATAAATCTCGTGGTTCCCTGAGAACTGTTACAAAAACTGTGCAAAATGATTCATTCTTCAACTTTTTTAATCCCCCAACTGGTTAGTTGCATTGCAATGTTGTGAAGTTACTGAATTTTACAATGCATTAAAGTTTTTTTTTTCTTTTTTTAGTTCCTGAGGATCATGAAGGTGAACTGGATAGAGATGTTCAAGCTCTACTTACTAATGATTTTGAAATAGGCCATTTCATTAGAGAAAGAATAGTCCCCCATGCCGTTCTTTACTTTACTGGTAAGTATTACAGAACATTTATCAAATTAATGCTTTTCAATGTCTACTATCACAAATCAATCTGGACATCTATATTATTGTTTTATAACACCCGCGTACAATTTTAAAAATTGGGGTTAATCTATGAACATTCTTCACAAGACACCACCATTCAGATTGTAACCCCGGATTTTTCAAAATAAATTTTTTTATTCTGCTGAAGTGCAGTGATTTCTCAAATATGAGAGAAGGATATAGTTCCCTTATTCTTTAGTTAGTAATCATGGTGTTGTGTAATTAAGTTTTTCTAAGTGCTTTCTGGGAGTTGATATTATATGCCAAGAACTACTGCTGTACCCAATTTCACCCAAAAATTATGCATGTATTGAAGTAGGTTTTTGATCATCATGTAAAAAGGTATATTCTCCTGTTAATTTGGTGTTCTCTTTTCATCATTATTTTAATTATATTTTCCTTCATTTATTTCTTATAGGCGAGGCTCTTGATGAAGAAGATTATGAAGATGAGGAAGGTGATGAGGAAGAAGAGTCGGACGAAGATGATGATCCTGATTATACTCCTAGCAAGGGGACAAATCCAGCAACAAGAAATGCAAATCCAGCAGATTGTAATCAGCAGTAATTTGAAATATTGTTTGCAAACCAGTTGGCAGCCAGAGACTCATGTTCATCAAGAGTTGGTTGAATTCTTTTTAACATCAATTCAAGCCCATTTTTATAAGAAAATTGTAAGAAGAAAACAGTGCTTGAAACCTGGAGGAAGAAGTATGGGAAATTATCAAAACATTTTATACATTCCCCTGCTTTCCCCTTAGGATGGAAACTGAATGCCTTTGTTGAAAAATTTTGAGTTAACATGTTGTCATTGGATGTTAATTCCTCAGCTGAATATTTTATGCTAGTGTTTAAGACTTTGTTTTAACATCCCTGCTTCTTGCGAATTTTGGGTACTGTTAATAAAGATAATTCTTGAATTTTCATGCATTCTTGTCTTTCTATTTCCCAATCCAATGTATTTATCCTGGTTAGTATTTAGACCATTTAAATGAAGTGCTATCCTTTTATTTTGAAAGAATTAAAAGTTTAATGATGAAAATAGTAATGAATTCAAACTCCACTAGACGACAATTTTTAAATTCTCTGAGCAACATGGAGGAAACCTATCAATTGGCGCCAATGTGCTTCCCATTAAATGAGGGAGCCACTTTGGCGCCAAATGCCTATCGATGTATATCGTAATGCGATACGTAGTCGGGAAGAACGATATATCTGTGTTATTGTCGCACAATGGAAATAAGGATGGGTGAAATTGTTGGACTGAGTATTATATTATTATTAATTTTGTTTGAGATGGTGTCAAAAACGCAAATGTTTATTCACGGAAACAGTCAAGGTATTGTAGCATTTCCTATTACCAGACTTCTTCACTATTTCACTTTAGCGCATAGCCCTTTAAATTCATCATCTCTCACCCCTTTGAAGATGACATTTACTTGCCCATTGAGTTGTAAAAATTAATATTGTGATTTTTCACGTGTCTAGAATAATGTGCATCAGGTGTATTATTCCCATGCGTAGTGTTTCTCATTTAGAAAATGTCCTATACGTTTCTGCTATGCAGCATTTAGTCATGTGGGTTGAAAGCTATTTCTCTATCATCTTTTTGATTTTATGCTGTGTATAGGTTTTTAAGTATTTTAAATGATTTTATGAGTCATTTTGAAAATATTCCTTCATTGCCAATGGAACCAGTGGGTAAGATTTTTAATGATTTTGTCCTATTAGTTTTTCTGGAACATCGGCATTCGCTCGTAATGGATTTTGTTTTTTCATAAGTACATTTATGTGAGAAACATTGTGCACATTCAAGGTTTTCAACGTAACGACAGTGTGAAGTAATTTTCTAGACCTTTTATTCTCGACGGTTGTCAGTTGATAGCATGTCATGTATCCGTAAACGTTCAAACGTTGTATACAGGGTTTTCTTTGCTTTTTTCAGGGTTTATTCCAGCAAACAATGAAGTTCGGTATATAGTGGATGGTATGCCCGTCTCCATGCACAAAGTGAGTTGAGCGTTCATTTAGGAATTCATTTTGGCTTGATATTAATAATGGTGTTTGAATTTGAACGATTGATTGTCATTTGGCTCTCTCTATATTTCAGGATGTTCCCACGCCTGGTGGGCGGTGAGAATATTTCCTATATTTTATTATTATGAGGATTTTATGCCATATTTTTGCATTCGTTGGTGAAAATTCTGGTAATGTTGTCATTTCCTAAGAAATAGAGGCTTCCACTAGCTTGAAACACAATGACCATTTCTTCGTTTCCGTTAATTTATTTCACATATTTGTGTCATATATAAAATTCTCCATGCATATAAAGCTTTGAGATGCATATTTTGTGATTTTGGTCAAACATGTTACATTTGACCCTACATTTGTGGAAAAGATCCCTTGGCAAAAGTAATTACACATTACCCATAACTTTACTTCTTATGTTTCCATGATATCATATTCAAATAAACCCCTGTCTCTAATGTGTGTTCTTGAGGAGACAGTAGCTAATGTCAGTGTGGTACAGAAATACATTTAAAAATATCTCCTTAGTTATCCACATTTAATAAATTTACTGTAATTAGTGTTTTTGAGGTGATGGGAGCTAATGTCTGTGCATAATAGAAGTTGATGTAAGGTTATCATTTCCTCATCTATTAACAAGTTTCAAGTAATGCTCATTATTAAGTAGTTGATGGATTATTAATGCATGTGGTAAATGTAAAATTATTAAGTTTCCTTGCATACTCTTTCTGAATTTTATATTTGAAAAAAATTGCTTTAAATGATTGTCTCTCTCAGTGTCTCCCAAAGTTGAATGTGATTCTGACTTTTATTGGAGGATTTACAAAACTTCACATGATTGACCGTTTATTGCAGTTATTCTTTGTCATGATAGTCCTGGCATTTCACACTTAATGGTACATATTTTTTTTCTGGTACACAGCACTCTAAATATATTTATAAAATGAAGACATTATTTATAAGGACTTATGGTTTTTATATGAGATTATGGTGGTTTAGTGGTTAGAGAGCTTAGATTCTGAATGGGGACCCCGAGTTTAAGTCCCGGCGATGCCCCTGGTTACCTCCAGCTAAACCCAAGCCAAGTGATTTTCTAGGCATCACATCTTCAATGGGAAACCACAGGGAAAGGAGCTGCTGATGTGATGTGTGAATTTTCACATACCCTTGGGTTTAGTACTAAAAAGAACTTAAGCCTCGCCTGCCAAACCTAGCTTGTAGTTGAATAATGTAGGACGTTGGGATTTTTATTGTTGGCCTTAAGATTAAACCTTTTCCTATATCTCATACCATTCTCCAATATCCTCATGGAGTATACAATCAACATTCCATTATCTCTATTGAGTCAATTTTGAAGTAACTGAAATCTCAGTGGAATGACGTACCATCACAATTACTACAAGACCTATTCTCTTCATTTTCTGCTTTTCAACACACGGTACACCTCACTCTGCAGTACAGATGAAGTAATTAGTGACTATTAGTTAGTTTTGAGGTGGTTGAACTACATGGGGTAATAGGCAATATTGGCTTGCATTAAATGTATCTAGATCTGTAATTATAACACTCATGTGAGATGTAAATGTACCGAAGCTATAAAAGAGCAGATTCACCTTTAGAAATGTGTTTGATGAAAATATTTATTATGTACCAACAATTAGTATCTACCCTATGGTTTTACTGAGAAAGTTACATATATTAATAGAAAGGAAAATACAGATGTTATCAAGTCAGAGTACTTTATGCCTTTCCTTGCTTATTTTGATGACGTTTATTTTCATTTAAATTGCATTTGCCTTCTAGTCATGGATGACCTTATTTTTGCTAGTCTTTCTAGTAAACTGCTGGTGGAAATATGATTTACTATGCTATCACCTTGTCTGTGAAATTGACAACTTGCTGCTATGAGTTCTTTGTGAATGTGCTATGAATTTCTTCATTTGAATTATGGTTTCTTGCTGGTTATCTACACAGTAAAGGTCCCAAATAATCAATGGTGTATATACTCTCCAGAGACCATGAATGGATGTTATATCTGGAACTTGTTATGGATATTTGAATGTTGGGAGTGTGTGGAGCATCTGAATTGGAGTCTTGATATCTGTAAAAGGAACATAAGAAAATCCCCAATGTTGTTTATCTCTTCTTTTAAATCCAACTCAATCTGTTATACTGTCTTCACATTCAATACAGGAGATACCAAGTTGTCAGTAACTACAATGAATGTCATCCACCCACCCTATTCATCTCTTTATGGAATCTCTTTCCTTTGTGTAGCAAAGTCATTAAAAAAAGTTAGTTTCCTGACTTTTGTGATCTAACTTTTTGTACCTTTGACAGTACATTGACAATACAATGTATATTTGTACAGTAGAGGACATTCTTCATCTGATAGTTTATTTTTATGTCTTGAGTTTGTTGCTTGGAATATCTACTTTTAAGTGGAATGCCTATAACTTCACTGAATGTGTACGTTACTGAAGTTATCTCGTTGATATTCCTGCTAGAATATGAGTACCAGAGATGCTGCATGAATGGACCCTGAAATTTGATCATCATTGTAAATAAGGTGAAAAAGGATTTGACGTCACGGCCCTTCTAGTGATTTTATTCTTGTAGATACTCATATGCCCTCCATATTGCCCAAGGCATTTTGGAAGTCTGTTAATTGACATAAAAACAGCCTTTTTTTTAAAATTGGTTGATTACTGGGGTAGGTGAAGGTAAAAAGTAGCAAACACCTTCTCTTGTGAGTTTTCGCCATTTTACTTAATCCTCAGTTTAAAGGTAGAGTTTGGACATTTACTGAAAACTCTTCTATCTAACTTTGGACTCCTAAGAATTTAACCATAGAAAAACCCCCTCAACCCAGTTGTCTCTTCATTTACATTGTTTTTACAGTAATTTATCAGGTTTTGGATTTTACTCGAGCAGCCATTCTCCTTTCTTAGACCTCTTTCATTCACATTGCAGTATTCACATCATACTCGCTTGTTTTCACTTTTTGCCTAAATATGTTATATTATGAAATTTCTTCTGTTCCTCAATTCTTTCCTCTATTTTTGAAGTATTATCGAAGATGTGCTTCCCTTGGGTTGTCCCAATCTCTTTTTTTACCATTGACATTGAAGAATACAATGCGTAAATTGCTGATACTGTAGCACAATAATCCTCATGAAATTCGTTTAGAGGTTTTCACAGCATGGCTTTGGCTGGTTCTGCATGGACCTCAGGCTTCTACTGCATTTGTTGCGCAGTGGAAACCTGATAGCCATGAAGAGTAATTGTCATGAAAGTCCCCTCGTAAATGGTGCTGTAAATGACATTTTAAATATGTATACAGTATACATCAGGTTAGTCAATTAATGCAAGGCATGATTTTAGCATACACTAAGAAACAAGGTAATCATTATTAAAATTCTTTTTTTTAAAATACATTTTCGTTATTCTATATGACCTTGTTCATCCGTTAGTGTTATATATTTTGACTTGAAATTAAGATACATTATGTAACACCTAGCCTATTGCTGGCCTATTGTTGTGATGTTATGTACTGGTCATTTGTTTCATTGTTGTTGATGTAGATTAGAATTTTGGATGGTTGATTTTTGGAAAGTTTTTGTTTGGTGTTTGTGTAAGGGGAAGAGTGGGGATTTTTGTGGAGGAATAACGGGGACTGTTGAGTGCGAAATGGTGGGATAGTGAAGTGAGAAACGAGAGAATAAAGACGTAAATTTGGAAGTGTGCAGCGTTTTTTGGTTTACTCCTGAGGAGGAGAATGGTACAAATAATTCTAATGTTACAAGCAAAACCGTGCTTAACTGTCCCTAGAACAATCAGTCCCTGCTTTAAAAAACCGTAATCCGGAGCCCCTTTACCTTCTGCGTCCATCAAAACAAAACCTAACCATGGGAGCATATCATGGCATCCATCATCAGGTGATAATTCCGTAATATCGTGAAACACATTGCACCAATAAAAATCTATAGAAAACCATAATTTAACCTGTTTTAAAATGGATACTGTGAAAATGATAATGTGTTACATTCAATTACAATTTTGTTTCTAATATACGATGAAATTTATACACAATTATACATTGGTGTACATTATCAACATTTTTTAACACCGAACTCATAATTTTGCTCTTCAATGTAGGGATTGAATGGATTTCATTCTTAGGAAGTTTATCATTTGATCATAGAGAATAATAGGTGATTTTTAGTTGAATATTTATGATTTTGATATGATAAAAATTTTGTAAAGATAGCTATATATTGGAGCCACAATACTAAGTAAAGGGATTAAGTAATATGAAATAATTGTTTCATAATGAAGTTACTAGCTTTTGTTGTGTGATATAATCTAAGATGGTTAGTACAATTTCTCTCTGTTTAACTGGATTCTGTGATTATCTGGCCGACCCTCTGACCTGTTTATAGCTGTTATCAAGTTTCTACTGTAATTGACGACCAAGGTGTTTTCTACACTGCCCTGCTACTGTACAGATAATACCCTTTATTGTAAGATTAACAGTATCAGGCTGGACATAGTGGAAGGAATCCATAATGAATAAAGGTATGCACTTTTCCACAAAATATTTATTGCGTA
>WURS02000017.1:4188564-4198765 GCA_011762765.2 Rhinocypha anisoptera | reverse complement strand
GGGAGAAGGAGGAGTAGACGGTTTCTTCGCTTGGCGGACTGCTGCCGTCCTACGGGAGTCCTACGTCTCACGGCGAGGTGGGGAACGGGTATTTTTCGGGGGCCGTCGTCAGACGCCTTTTGTCTCCGTCCGCGAGATAATGTCCGTCCCATTTCGCCGAGAAATGAAATCTGGGTGCGAGGCTCGAGGTTATTAACCGAGCGAGAATTCCTTGGTCCGACAAAATATTCAAGCCACCTCCAGAATGGTGAGGAACTGAAGCATGGATGAATGGACCGTTTTATCCTGTCTTGCTTGGAGGCAGTACGTAAAAACAAATCAAGAGATTTGATTCACGATTCATTTGTCTGAATCCCTCGAGGTCTGTCTTTTCAGGACAGTCGGTCAGAATTTGAGTATCAAGGTAATTTGCTGTATTTCACAATGCTCTCTGCTGCTCTTTGATATCGGCCGTGGGTGTAGGTGTCTTGGAAAGCACTACCTAAATATATTGTTACCTTTAATGTCACCACGCCCAGGCTGCATCTTGCGTCATTTCCCTACGATGATGACTTTTGGCCAAAACTGTACCTGATTTTCGATTACTAAGGCACGTATTAAAACTAATCAATCATTTATAAGCATACCGTGAGGTTCCGGGGTTAATTATGTGAAGTTTTTTGATACTGGAGAAGAAAACTTATGCGAATTTCACTTGATAGGAGATTATTCACGACCCAGGTTTCAGCATTTTATGCCATCATCAGGTTCACAAAATGAGCATAAAATGCTGAAACCCGGGTCGTGAATAAATCTCTTATCAAGTGAAATTCGCATAAGTTTTCTTCTCCAATTTATATGCATAATTCATTTTTCTTAATGGGCTATAATTCATTGTTTGGTACATCCGCCGTACTTCCTGTCTTAAAGTGCATTTCTTCGATTCTTTGAGTTGTCACTCATGTTAAAATAATTGCGCAGACATCCACCCGTGATTCAACGTAAGTGAAATTCCAGGAGAATGTCCCACTGACTCAGTTACAGTTTAATAACGTCATCCATTCTTTCATAGGTGTCCTATAAGTTATATGTAAGTTTAAATGCATGATGCCTTTAATTAGTACCAGTTACTAAGTTTGGCGAGGAATTTTTCATAGAAAATTCGATTTAATCCCCTCGTCCTATCTCTGCCTCACTTTCTCAGTTCTCTATCTCTTAAAATTCTCTCCAATAACCCGATGATTTCATACCCATCTAAATAACCATGCTAAAAACTTTATAGAATCAAGATTTTTTTAATGTTTCTAATCTATTCCATATCCAAAGTTCACCGTGGAGGCCGTCGCTTGGTGGAATTCCACGATAGAGTGCCACAGTGCTATTTGACCACATTTCCACAGTGCTACTTGACCCAGCCACCACCCCTCTCCCCCTCCCCTGATCTCTTACAATGTATTTATTTATCTGTCTTGTATTTAAGCTTGCCCTTTTATCATACTTCACCAGATGATGGCGATCATCGCCGAAACCGGTCGTGCTTTGTATCTTTTGTGGAAATATAATAGTTATTAAAAAATTCATCACTCTATCATGGAATTCCACCAAGTGACGGCCTCCACAGTGAACTTTCTCATGCCTTAATTTGTTCCCTATTAGCTTCCCTCTTGTAGTTAGTTTGCTTTTTTTTGTGATGTCTGATTCAGTTAAAGGGTCACCTGAAGTCAGCAAAGGTGTATAGAAGGATCTTACATTTCCTCAGTCCCTCATTTAGCTTTCAATTTGCTGGAATGAATTTTAAATGTAAAAGGAGTGAGGGGAATAATTTCAATTCATTTGTTTCAGTGTGAATTTTTACTATCACTATGAAATAGCAGGAGGGAATATTTCTGCACTTTATAAATATAGATGATATGGGAATAAATAAATACAAGTTTTTACTGTAATTTTATGGAACATGAAGCCTAACCATCTATTTTCCATCTCCTTAGTAGTTATCCAATCACGGTTGGTCAACTGTAGGGTTTTTCTGGAATGTGATCCCCATGATTGATATGGGATACCTGTATATCAAATGTAACTATGTCCCTCATTTGGTCATTATTCAGAGTTAAAGATTCAGTCTAAAACAATTTGAAATTTTGAAAAATATTAACCTTTATAAGTGTAATCAATACAGTAAACATTAAATATTTGGTCATTGTTTTTTAGAGGTTTCTCTATCTAATGAAACTATTGAGCTTTTCTATTCAAATACAATTATCTAATCAGTTAAAAAATAATATCAATTATAGATATGTTCCTAAAAAATAGTTCCAAATATTCTGTGGCTGCTGCCCAATAAGAATTATTTTTTGCTTATCTTAAGTATTTTGCATAAGTATTCCTCCAAATATAATGAATTTCCTTTGTCTCATTGCACTTATGGCTAATGTTCTGTGAATATTAATGAATAACATTATTTCATAAAATAATATGGTATCACATAAAAAATATTGTGAAAGAACATTCTCTGTGGGTGCATAACTGTTAGCTATTGATTGTCTTAAAAACTACAAATCTCCAAACTAATTGGTTAACATTTTTTTTTAATTTCAAATTATTTGAATAATTATTATATATTTGCTGGGAATATTATTTTCACAAACGTTAAGTTGTTGGAGGAATGATATATTTTACTCTACATACGAGAGGCATATACAGGAAGTAGATTCATTACAGTTATGGTAATGTTATTTCAATATACATTTATTCCTGTGAGAGTTTGGCCAGACAATTATAAAATATTCTCATGGTGAAGATTTATAATATTTACAACTCAATCTTTAAGTAAATGATTTAATATTATTATTAGATTCTACTAGTTTTATCACAATTGTTCCTTTTCATTTTATTTTGATTTACTTAAATACTTTGCCTTCAACCATAAGGTAAGATTGGATAGGTGAGGGTAAAGCTCACCTAGTATTAAGACCAACGGAATGTCAAAATCCACACATCATCAAGGCAGAGGGGCCAGTTCCTTTCTCTGAAATTTTTCAGAAAGATCTGGTACCCAGAAAATCACTCAGATAGGGTTTAGCTGAAGATTCCCAGAGCTATAACCAGGTCTTGAACCTGGGTCTTCTGTTCAGTAGGCAAATACTGTTACCATAACCTCATATGGCTATGCTTTTCTTACAAATATGTACCTATATATTTGTATTTTTGAGACAAATTTGGAGATTCACAGCTCTCAAATAGAAGTAGTATTAATATTACTGCTGTATTGCCGAGTCATAGTTTTATGAGGTTGTGGTAGTGCAGTAGGTAGAGCACTCTGCTACTGAACCATGGAGTCAGGTTCAAGTCCTGGTGATGCCTCCGGGCACCTCCGGCTATAATTCAAAGTGACTTTCTGGATACCAGAACTTCCCAGGAAACCACAGGGGACATGGGAAAGGAACTGGTACATCTACCCTAATGTTCAAATTGTCACACGACATTGAGTTTAGTACTAGGAAAGCCCTAACCTCACCTATCACACTTAACTTCAAGTTTGAACCATAGGCATTGTCAGGGGGAGGCAGAGAGAGGAAAAAATATTTAAGGATAACAAAATGGATAACTCATGAAAAAAGCTGATAATGAAAAATCTGTTTGTTAACACCACATTAAAAATAATGTTAACAGATATACATAATTAAATTTAAATTATTTCCTTATCACAATAAATCTTTCTAGTGCATTATGTCTGCTTCTTTCCTGTTTGCTCTAAAAAAATTTAAGCTGCTCCCCCCTAGCCTGGAAGATGTCAATGCTCCTGGGTTGAGCACTGTTTTATTAATAGCTTACTATATGCCAACAAATTGTTTTTTTTTAATGGTTTAGTAAAAATTTCTAGAAGTTAATGGCTACAAAATTTAGGATGATAAGTTGCACATGCTTTTTTAGTTACTATAACTGAAAAGTGTACATTGTCCAATGATTGAATAAGTATTGAATAACTTTATGTAATAATGAAATGCATGTTTGGCACAATGGTCTCGGTAAATTAGATAAGCTGACTGTTCACCATGAATAGTCAGCTAAATGTTGAGGCACCCAGGTAACTTATATTGGAAATGTTGAATCAGATTCACATTGAACTAAACTCCTCCATTACTTGAGATTATATTTTTCATTTTCACTCATGTCACAATAGATACCTTTTTTGCTTAAACATAGTTTTTATTGAACTTACTTTTTCAACGTATGCTTTGGCATAGAAGTTACCAAATAAGACAATGAATGATACCATGTATATGACTAGAGCATATTGCATCCACAGTGGGAAGTCACATCCGTTTTTAATTCCATTTATTCCAAGGATCAAGGCAGTAGTAAATTGTACCTGTATAAAAAAAAAATTTTAATCAGTGCAAGTGAAATGGCAAGTTAAATAAAAAATAACATATGATACTTATTGAGAGGAGGGAAATTACTACTGATTTCAGTATGACTTGTATCCAATACATTCTTTTGGTAATGGCATTCACGAAAATGTGTACGTACCAGCTGCAAAATAGTTAAATACTTCTTCCACCATAAGTATTTTGACACGTTTGGTCCAAAAGTTGAAAGGCCATAGTATGTGTACATCAAAACATGGATGAAGCTATTTACCATAGCAGGTAAAAAGGCTGCAAATAAAATATATATCACCATCAGTGTACTTTAAGAGAAACATGCATCCTTATGAACAGAAACTCTTGTCATCTATTAAGCCATTTAAATTAACTCAAAAAGTATTCTTCATGGCCTTATGCCCTGGACAATCTCAATAAACACTTGAAATCATTGAACAGTTTCACTATTTAGGTTACAGCTTCATTATAATCAATACAAATAGGTATTTTAGGTACAAAATGGCTATGAATTCCTTAATGTAATTATGAAAACCCTTTGAACCAAGTACTCCAACATCATGATAATTGTGCACTATCATTTACAAAGTAACAATGCTCTTTTTTTACTTTTAGACTGAATTATTACAGTACATGTTCACAATCATCAACATCATTATATTCTTCTGTAAACATATACAGTGAAATACTTACGATATATAGAATAAATTATAATAATATGAAATATTAGAAAATTATATGCAAAAGCAAAATTATCAGTACCAGCACTACTGCCACATCTTGATGAAAAATAATGACCAAGCATATATAACATGTTTTTATACAAATCGCAACTAGCTTTCAATGGAGTTCAACACCATATTCAGTCTTGAGCTCAAGTCTCAAGAATCAATTGTTTTTTATAATATTCTTATGCATTCCAGAAAGAATAAATTAATTATTACAACAAAGATAGTTTGAAAAATAATTTTTTACAAAATAAATTATAGTTTTTCTGAACAAAAAGTAATACATTATTTGTCTCATCCATCAATAGAGCTACATTAAACATATAAATAAATTCATTTGGAAGCTCCATTCAAAAAATATAAATAAATAACATATATTTAAGGAATTACATAAATTTTAGTTGACCCCTGCACAGTCAATTTCTAGTCTTTCGAACTTCTACCATTAGACTGCTCATCTAACACCTATCGTATGTTGAACCATGCAAATGCCGTGGACGTCTTTCTCGCATTTAATGCTCTCAGTTCGGCACCTAGACCTCTTTTGACCATGCTTACCACTAAAAACTATGCAATTTTTTTTTCTCTCCTGCCTGTAAGTTGCCTTAGTCCAACTTTTAACTCACTAATCGATTGGCTTGCAGGTAAAGTTACATCACTCTCTGTTTTCCCAAGCCATTCAGACTCCAGGGTCTCGATGATGCTAAATCTATATTGAAGCCTAGTCATTTGATTTGCTGGACTATTCTCTTGGTAGATTATATATTAATTGAGAACCATACATGCAATCACTCAAAAAACAACTTTCTTCCAAAACTTTATCGTATGCCTTTCATCTAAGTAAGAATAAACCATCATGTCCGAGGTATCAATGCCACCCATGTACTTATTGTACAGATCTATTATTTGTGGTCTCACTATTATCTCAGTTTTTCCATATCTATTCTTTCTTAGTGACGAATTTTGTGCTTTTGCTTTTGTGGAAAGCAGCAACACAGGATTTCTCTGTGATTTTTTTTCTCTTTGGCCGAAGAAAAGAATTTCACTTTTTGTATACCTAATATTTCTATTCCCCTACACTACATTTTTTTCAATCTTTGGGGAATGTTCTTTCTATTCCTTCCCAATGTTCCTGTCAAATATGTCTGCTTTTTAAAAAGTTCACTAGCCAAGTCAACACTTGGCGATAACAGATAACTGACCAAATCATCATCCTCGTATGTTATTCTCTAAAATAGTCTTGGCTGCCATTTTAGGAGATAGAAGGGCGATTTTCCAAATTCCCGTAATATTTTCAAGACTAAGCTTCGTGCACCTTTTCGCTCACAAAGGAAGAAACTAACTGATTCCCCTTGAACAAAGCAGAAGTTATCTTCCTAATAAATCTCAAAATATACCTTCTCAACTACACATTACAAAGTAATCCCCTCAGTCAGAATTGATGGCGGTATGAAGTCTCGGATGGATAGCACGACGAAGCAAAACTTTTACATTGAAATTCCTTGTTGTCGCATGAGGTCGATTTTGTTTATGTATCATAATCTTCAGGAGTGTTAGGTTCCTTTGTAGAAATTCACGCTAGTAAACTACACCGAAAATAAAAAAAGATCATGTTTCAAATGTCTTACTTACATAGGCTTAGTTATGCGATGCGTCAAAAATTGAACAATTTTAATGCCTTATAAAATCATTCATAATACACACGTACAAGAAAAACAATCCATTCAAAATAAAATAGAAAATACACTCTTTCTAATAATTCCAAAACTATTTACCAATCATTAAAAATGTACTTAGTGTTACGATTTTAACTATGGTCTACGCTTGAGCTGATATATCAGCTCATGGCACTTTTCGCCCGAGTAGCGAAAGCTGATATATCGGCCCGTGGCACTAATAGGGTTAAATATCTCGTTTCAGGTTCTCCAAAATAGGTCCCGTAACCAGTTGTTTTTTGAACCCCTCCTTCCTAAGCTGAATGAATTATACCAACTAGTCCAGCTATACTAAATACAATCTTTTGAATCTTATGGTCATCTCATTCATCTTGGGAGAGACTATAGCTACCAACTCAGTTTCCTTCCTATCTCTTAATCCACAGAGATGAAAAAGCGCCCCCTGCCCTGTGTCACAATATAAGAAATCATCCCAGGGTTGATTAGATGGAATTCCCATGAAAGGTTTAGGAGGAAAAACTGCAATTCCGTAAAGTATTTATTTCAATCACAACCTGGTATAACCATATAACAGCATCTTCAGATAATATATAGTAACCAATTCGCAGTATAACAGTACCTGTAACAGAAGATGCTCTTAAATGGTGAAACCTGGTCATATTTGAAATAAATATTTTTAAGTGGGATTGCAATGTTTCCTTTTGAACCTTTCTGTGTCACAATATGTTAGAGGGATCATGCCAAAATTCCACAAGTGGCTTTTATGCTAGCTTGCTTTCACCAAAAAAGTGATAAAAGATGATTCTTGAATCAAGGTCTTGAAAAGTAGTGAAGTGCAATGGATAATGAAAGATTAAAAAACTGATTGGTTACAAATCTGATTTTTCTGGCTGAGGATGCTTTTTTCTTTCCAATGAGGATATTTCTTAGTAAGTAGCCTCTTAGCCTTTCTTAACTCAAGTGGCAAGAAAATGAAGCACACAGCCAAATGAAGAGAAAAAATATTTTCCAAAATGCCAATCAGTACTGACAGCTTCGGAGTTGTGGGTTTTGTTGAGAAGGGAGTGAACAGTTGGGGTTCAGATTTTTCCATAATAAGATCCTTAAATTGTAGAGAACTAGGTTTTGAAGATGAAATTGAGGGAATAGACAGTGAAATTTAAAAAATCATAAGAAACATAAACTCCATTGAGAAGAAAGAAGCATTGAGACAGAATTGTTACTTCTATGATTTAGCGTAATAATATTTGTCTTTCAAAGAAATTGTGCAACTAACAATAATGGGAATTTTGAAAGGTAAACAGGGAGTAAACAAATATATGAATGTCACCTGTCCTCAGTTACTTGGATGCATGGGTATTGTGACAGCAAGTGAAAGGTCTATGACTCATGAAGGAAAACAAAAAAAAAAGTATTCATTTGTCTATTTGGTTAATATGGCCATAGGAAACAGCATTATTATGCAAAAATAAACTAATTCACCTTCAAACATTAGGAACAGAGTATAACACAAGCATTACTGATAAGTTACAAACTAAAAGTAGAAAAATCCTCATCTTAATGGGCAAAAGAGTCTAAATAAAACCTTTACTGGCCTTTCATTCAGAGAGTAGAATTTTCTTGTAGGATTCAAGGGAAGGAAGACAGTATTTGCCTACTGAATATCAGAGAAAACTCATGCTGGACAGAATAGAAACAAGAATAAGTGAAAGTTCCATAGCTTTATATTAAATTAGGATGTTTTCTTCAATATCACCAAGAAATGGAGTAGAAGTAGAGAGTTTTAGATAGATACTGAGGTAAGAAAATTTATGTATTTTGAAAACATTTTCAAAGTTTAAAAAACAGTATATACAAGTGTATAGTATGAACTTTTGGACCAAAATGTTGGGAAAACTCTTAAGAAATGAACTACACATGAATAAAACTTTTGACTTTAAAATTTCAACAGCTTTAAAATTTGTAAAACCTTAATTCTACTGTTAATGTATTCAGTTGGTTGGAAAAGTGAGGTTAACCGACCAAAACAATCGAATCACATACATTTAGACACATACAGACACCATCAAACTTATGAAACAAAAATTCACAGAGCTACACTGAATAGATGGAGAAGACAAACTGTTACATTTTACTCTTGTTAATTAATTACCCACAGAGAGATACAGAATGAAATATTTAGACTAATACTATCAGAATAAAAATTATAGATACACCAGTTTAAAAGTCAGAAGAAAATGTCTCAATTAATCTGAATATAATTGACACCAAATTTCAACTTGTTTTTACTGTGTTGTATGATGTAGGGTGACAGTTTTTAACTTGTTTTCTTGGCAAGTTATTAAGGCATGAACAACTACAGTGCCCATTTATTCACCTTCTAGTAAAATCCTGGAAATTTAATTATGTAAAACCTTTATGGAGAGATACTTATTGTCATCAAACTTTGGCATTATCCAAATTAATCTTTTATCAATAGGTTTGCCAACTCTTATGCTCTTTAAATTAAAACAAAAGAAGTTGCTTTTAAAAATGTACAACAACTTTTTCTCTTCTTCTGGTGGCAGTACGCAATCAAAGTTTTCACCTTTGTAAAGCTTTTCTCTGGATGAATGTGCAAGTAATGCTAAAATATTAAGTTTGTGAGGATGTATTAATTATAACTGATTTTCATACCAACCCCTGAGTACTCATACCAAACAGCTGAGTGGAAGATAGATGTTGTGCATGAAATACTTTTAAATAAAAATGCATGGGATTCCTTGAGCAAGGAAAACATCACAAGTTGCTTTAAAGCATAGAAAATCAGTCGTATGATGCCTAGCATTATGATTGACTCATTAAATGAGGCAGAATGGACTCTTTTACACCTCAAGGACTGGTGTCAGATTGCTGGAGAGTTCAATTTTGATTAGTACTGCAAGTGTGACGATAATATTTCTGTCTGCCAGACCATTTCTATTGATGAGATTCACAATCAGGAGTTGGAAGAAAGAGAGAGAATTTTTTAAGGTGATGCAGAGCAAGGAACTCAGTCTGATGCAGTTCCAACTCAGGCTAAAATGCTGCTATGGAGTACTAACTAGCTCTGGCTAAGGAGTACGTACGCTGTTACTTGACGAGAGTTGTGGAAGCAGATGATGCTTTGAACCTCCATGTGAAACTCAAGGCAAAAATATTAGACACCGGAACAGGAAATAAATAGAAGAGTACCTTAGACAAGTTTTTAATGTGACTTTAAACTAAAAAATATGTATAAGAAATCTTTTTGCAACAGTGTCTCAAATGACTGTGTTATCAATTGATATAATGGTGCCAAACGAAGCTAGGGCTGGAGTTGGATCGAGTGCAGCGTAGAGCAGCTAGATTTGTGAAAGGTTGTTATGACCAACGCAGCAGTGTTACAAGTTTATTGGAAAAGTTAGGTTGGGAAACA
>WURS02000017.1:4171591-4188464 GCA_011762765.2 Rhinocypha anisoptera | reverse complement strand
CTTTATATTAACACCATTATTACTATGTACATTACCCTAATTGTATTATATGACCAAATTTTGTATTTACATGTAATAGTTTTATGTATTTATTATGTATCAAAGAAAAACCCATCTGGACAAACACAACACCAATGCCCTGGGCAGGACTTGAACCCGCAACCTTTAGATTAGCTGGCGAGCACGCTACCTACCAGGCTAACCCGATCTGCTTATTTTCATTGTTGATATTATTATTCCTTTTACTTTATTAAAACCATCTTTGAGAGGGGAAAGAGGACACAGACAAAGTGGTAAAACCAAAGATTTTGCCATCAGAGCAAACATTTTCAGGACAGCTGGTCCAATGACTCATGTCAGGCTACGCCACGCCTTGGGGCTAGCTTTAACTACTCTTGGCTTCAATGTCACAATGTAAGGATACTCGTGGCTTCAATGTCATAATGTAGGGATGAAGAAATTTTCAGGATATTTAAATGATTGGGAATGCTGTCCTGTAAGAAGTGGTAATAGTGCATGTTTCTTGGACTCACTTTTGCCACACACAGAAAAAGTTGAGGAAAGTAAAATGAAGAATAAATAAAAATCAATATTTAATAGGAAAGTAACCTAAGGGTATTTTCTTTTGCATATTCACATTCGGTGACTACAGCATAAGTATATTTTGTTATCAACCCATAAATAAAAAAGATAGCAGTTTAAAATACTTAACAAAATCTGGGATTAATTTTATATTTATAAATCCATGCTTAGAGATACACATTAAAATAGATTTGTCTTAAAGGTTTTAAAATATTATAATGATACAGTGTACATTGACTGAGCAATAAACGTTCAAAGTTCTGTTATCGGATTTTTTGTTACAAAAAGTGTTTTTTCCAAATGGTGCCCCATAATAAATATTATTAAATAATTTTAAAAATCTTATCACCAAACATATAACTAAATTCTCTATCATATGGTATTCATATCAACAAAATAAGAGTCATTTTTAATTAAGATATAATATCTCTAATGCAGGTGCCTCAACTTTCTGCAAGGACAGTATGTTCTTATGTTTTGAAAACCTGTAAAAAATTAGCTTCAAAAAACCCATTTTGTGATGTAGGATTTTTCCTCTGGGGTGATTCTGATCAGGTATTCCCCATTCTCAATTCAACCCCAGCATTTTGCCATATTTTTGTTTTCCATTATTTGATTTATTTTCCTACTCAAGTACGATTCAACAAATTCCCATCTGCCACTTGTAAACCCAAGATGAAAAGACATTACTTCATTTTTTCTTGCAGAAAAGCAACTAAATTTAACTGCAAGCTTTTACAAGCAACAGTGTATAGCTTATCAGTCCAAATTCACACTTTTATCTTAAAAAGTACATATAAGTAATTATTTTCTCATCTTTAAACAAATCAATGTTGAGAAATCACCTTCCTGATGTATAAATACATTTCTTTTACAATCACATAAAATGCAATACCACATTCTACATCAATAGATGAGTACATAAGTAAATCATCACAAGATATTTGAACTCACCTCAAAGTCCGAAACTTTAGGGTCTTTGCAGTGCTCAGGGCAGAGCACTCTAAGTCTCTTGCAATAGGTATGATTTATAGGATTAAAATAATCACAAAACATATTGTTTCCCTCTATGTGTGTCTTGTAGACAGAACCAAATGATGCTTGGCTTTCATACTGAAAACAAAAATAAAACAATACCAAATTAATTAGCAGAAGCTGTATTTAAATCCAGGTAATCAAATCACTTCATCATTGATATTGTATTAATCTATTCACCATTTTCAATGCTCTACCTAGAAATTTTATACTCAAACACACTGTGCTGAATCCCTGATAATAATAATATAATGCTTCCAGAAATTTGCAGTATTTTTAATAAATAAAAAATTACCATTTAGTATTTTTGCAAATAGCCTAAATATTTTCTGCCATCCTTTTGTCACTATACTATTATGACTGAAACATACATGGCCAAGCTGCATTTAAAATATAAGAGCTATCAAATGGGATGAGAGAGAATTGATTACTCAGTTGTAGAACAGTCACATTACCAAACATGACATGGGTAGTGAGATCCTCAATTGCCTCTCACCCTTCAACATGAAGTCTCCTTTCCTATGCCTTAAGAGTAGACTTGTACCAATACAACTTTTCCGATACCAAACTGATACCTCGATACCAGTGGCTGATACTGATAGTATTATTGGCCAATGATACCTTACTTATCTGTCCCAAAAAAATTATTAAACTCTTCCTTTCTCGTGAACTAAACTCAATGATCCAAAATGTGATATAAGAGCAATTAATGAGAGAAATGACATTGTGATAATTTTTTAAATTTTGCTTCTCTTACAATTAATCACTGGGATTAAATTTCAGATTCTATTCCTCTGGCATTTGGAAATACTGATAATTATTTTTAAGAAATATGAGCTGCTGAACATGCTCAGCAGTTGAGGGTTTTTCTATCAGAAGGTGTACATATGAAATTCTTCCACACAGAGGATCCCAAAATTTTTCGTCATACTTCACAACTTGCCTTGCACTGGAATACTCAATTCAATAATGAAATACCCTTAAGTACTCAAACCAGTAACAAGGGTTTATGAGTCGTGAAGAATTGGGCAGCCAGGTGTAGCATTATTGCAGCAATGAAAACAAATGCACAACGCATCAAGCAGTCAGTTGCGTAGTCGGTGGGATTTTAAAATTACGTTATCTTTTTAAGTGCCTTTCACCAAACGAATGTATATGGAAAATGGCCGATACCCGATATTCGTATCGACCCAAGTCTAATTAAGAGTATGCGGAATCATTGGTGACATTAATTTACTCATGCTATTTATGAATAACAATGCTGTACATAATGGTTACTGCAATGTATACACTTACCTTGTTGAAGCACTTTTCCATGTGCCTTACAGCTGTTCGAGAGTGGATTTCATGACCACATGTAATACAGTACATGCTCATCTCTCCTTCCTCTTCCAACTCGTCCTCACTACGAGGATCTACAGTTACAGTCTTTGCCAATTCAACAATTGTATCCAAATTCTAGAATAAAAATTATACAATGACAACCATAAAAATGAAAATTAGAACTCTTCCATCAAAACATGAAAACTGAAACATATCATTCATGCTAATCCCACAATAATGACTTTCTTTTGGAAATGATATGATAGAAATCCAATGTTCTAGGATAAATTGGTGGAATCTATTAAATGGAAACAAGTTGATTTTCCAAAAATATATTTATTTAATTTGATTCTGATGTTTTGACTATGAAAATTTATTGATTCAAGAAATGATTTTGCCATACTTGAAAAAACAGAATTACATCATACCATTTAATGAAATAACAATTTCCACCAGTTTGCAGTTGCAAATGGTACTGGAAGATTAGCCATGACTAAGATTTAAGTTTATGATACAAGGAAAGAATCCTTAAATCAATTAGTTTGGATGAGTATTTTTATATTTTGTAAATGTGGTCAGACCAATTAACATATTATATATGTTAAGATAAGAATAATTGATGGAACTTCACTATCAAAGTCAGCACTTTTTCAATAAATTGAATTTAGCATCACGTCTTCTTCACTCTACAACTCTCAACCAAATTCTGAAAGCTCTCAATGCTCTTAGTCTTATTGAGTTCTTAATGCTCTTAATATTTTTTAGCAATATTTAACGAATCAATCTCCCCTGTATTGAACCTTCTCAATTTCATGAGTGAGGCCATTTTTTTTCAGATGGACCCCATGTACTGCAAAAATACTCAATGCATACCATCATGAGAGATTGAGAGCAATCCTCTTTAACCTTTAAATCATTACTACCGTCAATGTGTCTGATGAAACCTAGTATTTATTTGCCTGGCCACAAATTTTCTGTACATGTGAACCCCATGAACATTTGTTAATTATATTTACTCATAAACACTTGACCAAATTTATCATTTTTAGTTTTGATATTATTGATTCAATATATGTGATCACAATAGGATTCTCTTCTTTTAAAGAAATTAACAATGGAGCATTTGTTATAATTAGCCTCTAACAGCAATTCATTACACAATTTAGAAATGCTTCCCAAATTCTTTGATGATAGGACTTCATTTTCTTTGTAAAAGATCTATCTCGCTGTAGATGATACTATCATCTGCAAATTTATCTTTGTTTCAACACTATTGACAGTGAAACTCTTCCAGGTAGGGTGAATATGACCCCCATTTTAACCCTTTCATGTTGGTGCCCTAAACTGAAATCCAGTCCCTGCACGCGAGTACGCAAAGAAAAATTTTGTCCCTCTCTACAGAACTCATTTTTAGGCACATTTGAAAAATATAAGTTCCTAGGTATAAAATTTTTCCCTCTTGGACCCTTCACAGTGGGGAGCTAGACATTTTCCTCGCAGAAGGGCACTAGTGATCTCTCCCATGGTTGCGTCAACAGATCCTCTCATAGCATGCGTTCGTGGTCAAATTTGTTTATGTAAGAAGAATTTATAAATTGGGTATTTTCAGGCGTTACTTTGTTTTCATCTTCATTAAGAAATTTATAATTCAAATTCTAAAAATATGTATAATGTGAGCAATGAATTCCTTATGAGTAGCTGTGCAATTTTTAAATGAAATTCTATCATAAAAATTATTACAAACTTCAAAAAGGATTACTTCACATTAGTTCTGCACTTGCAACAACAACATCATTAAAAATAACAGTAGAAGTTTGTTTAAAATTGGTATAAGCTCAGCAAAATGATTGGAATTCAATTTTTTAAATATTACTTGATTTTTGTTAAAACGTCTGTTTAAAAAAATGCACTGGATGAAAAAAAACTGACCGTGGGCACCTTCAGAAAAAGGGGCAGCTAGACAATCTGGGGGTCAATTAAGGACAGCCAAGGGCAGGCAGAAGGGTTTGTCATCCTGTACCATTGGGTCAAAACGCTGAGAAAATATACCTGGGATGATAAAAGATCATGTCCTTTCCTGGCATATTTTGTAATGGAATTCTTCTCGGGTCTTCAACTGGGTAAACGTCAGAGTCTTATTCCAAACTTACCCGGTTGGAGACCAGAAAACAATTCCAATACCTTGGATGGTTCACATAAAGCTAAGGCAGAGCAACACATGTGTTAAGCGCAGTGAGGGGAGAGTACTTGAATAAAAAAAAGGTTGTTCATTTTGGGGGGATAATTCTGAACGAGTGATTAATCGGTCGTTCGGCACAAAAGGGTTAAATGACTCATGATAAGAGGCATTAATCCACAAATTTACAATTGCATACTTGCAATTCCTAATTTCAGTGCTTACCTTGTGCCTTATGTCCAAGTCATGTAGCATTTTGCGTGCTTCTTGCTGTTTTCTTCTGACACTTTCCAATGCCTTCTTATTTTGTTCCTCAGCAACACATGGAGAAAGTGCCCACTCTTGTATTCTTTGAGGGAGTACCTTAACAATTATTGGGAGTGGATCAGTATAGCAAAAAATCTATTGATCCAAATTTGAATCATTGCCACTGTGGGCATTTCTGTGTAACTAAATTTCTATAGCACCATCTGAATAACGATTTGTCCTCTATTCAGTCCACTTAATGGGGTAGGCACAGAAACTCCAAAAAAATCTCTCAGGTTGGGTTTAGTTGGAGATGTTCTACGGCATCACATAGATGTACACCCAGGTAATCAAATAATAATTACAGGATCAGAATACAAAGTAGGCAATTAAAAAGTAAAATGAGTGATTTCCGATCTAGTTTCTACTGAAATTTTCTGCGTCCAATTTATTCCATAAAAATGATCTGAAGCTTCTACCAGTGAGTAATATTAAATTGAAGACAAATAGTATTTAAAGCTAAGAAAATACAGTTTCAGGATACACTCTGTGGAATTCTTTCATGACGAAAGTGAAATGAAACGTAGCTTATTCCCCATAAAAAGTTTTTATGTGGAATAAGCTGTGTTTCATTTTGCTTTCATCAGTATTCAAAGCCTTTAAATCAAATATAAATGATATTATGATATTTTAACTATCTCCCAAAAATGCCACAGAACTAAACCAGGACAACCCGTGTACAATTACATTTTATGTAAAACTGTGATACCATACATTTGTTTTAGGATATCTATAATCCCCTGATGTTGCCAGCAACACACTGACTGACCACTATAAAAATAGATAACAAATTTTTAGCCCCTTTTGATTATCTGCCAGAGCTTTTGGTTGATTAAATAATGACAACAAGAGTGGAAATAGTGAGGATTTTACAGTATTTATTTTGATCATATTTCTTTTAAAAATCATTCAAGCATTCAGGATTTGGAATGCTTCTCATGTACAGCAGGAGAAGAAAAGAGAACTTTAATAGCAAAGTCAACTTACCTGATAAATCCTGTTAGTGGCCAGTTTGATACCACAATCATCACTGCAGTACTTGCTGCCAGGACGTGCAGCTTGAGTGCACTGTGGCCCATAGCACTGCTTAGGCACATTGTCATTCTGAGGGGTTCCTGACCCACCACCTTTTCCCGCACTGCCCCGCCCCCACCCAGGAGTTGAATGGACTCCATAACCATCGGAATCAGAATCACGTCGCTTCTTTCTTGAAGAGGCACCAGACGACTGTCTGTGGCTCTTACTGGAATACTCCTTTACCTATTTGAGGCATTCCATGAGAACAATGTCCAATGAATTCCCTCATAAAATCAAAACTAGAGACAGTCAAAGTAAATGGGTTTCAAATTGCATACACAAATTATACCAATTATATCATTCAAATGGAATGGAATCAGATGCAAAATATAAGGAAATGGCGAACAAAAATTAAAAAATTGAAGTACTTAAAACAATTATGAACATTTACCAATCCATAAAAAAGGAAAGAAGAAAATTTATCAGACTAAACGGGAAGTAAATATATTTCCATTTGATAAAAATAGCTGATATATTTGCAAAGCCACTTCTTTTAAAATAAGCTATTTACAACAACTAAAAAAGTATGAAACTTCAAATTATTTTGATAATTTGGTCTTTTCAAGCCGAGAGCACATATCAGAAACTATTTATTTGCTAAGACCAACATTCTAGGATATTATTTAAGATCACCATTCAGAATTTCCTGGTAATTAAAAAGACTATATGCATATCAAAGAAAAGCAGAGAATTAAAAAGCAGGACAAATAAACAGAGAAATCAAGAGTCAAACACACACATTGTCAAAATTCAACAAATTTACAGATTAACTTCCCACAAAGTTTTATTCATATCATATGCATTGGACTGAAATCTCAAAATCTTCATAAGGGCATACATTTTTTTATTTCATTTCATCAGAACTAAAAAAATGTCAAATAACTACAATTGGGAAATTGTCATATTGTAACATATATTAATGCAAATGGCAAAGACTTGAGTCTCATTTAAGCTCTTCACATGAAAGTAATTTAATTATTTTTCCAGGCATAATGGTCTAAACAAATTAATTAATATATGATGATAAATCATCCTGTTTAATAAGATGAATTTTTAGATATATGAATGACACATGAATGCAAAAGTTTATGGAAATGAAGCTACCCTGGAGCATAATGATTAATGAGATTTCATATAATCCCTAACTGCCCCACCAATAGGTATAGCACCTACCCAAAAAGCAATTAGAGATAAAAAGAATAACCCAAATCATAAAACATAGCACCTTAATACCCATATTGTAGTGTTAAGAAGAAACTCATTTTAAGAACTAAATTGTAAAATATTTTGCCTCCATTAATAAGATTAAAAATTTGCTATACACAAAGTTTGGGTAGCCATACCACTTACACATGTACCAAGACAACACAGCAATAAAAGAAAATTGAATATAATTTTTATGAAGGTGCAATATGTGTACAAGAAATCATGAAAACAATAACTAGATATATTTACAACACCACAAATAACAAAAAGCAATATACATTTTAAAGCAAACTATGTTAGTAGTGCACTTGGGTTTGGCATTTGGTGATTACTTAAACATGACAATAATGAGGTTGAAACAATTTTAATTACAGAAGAAATATATCTAAAATTATGTTATTACAAACATATATTGAGCAAGGAGGATATAGTATACTTTTTGCACAATGAATAAAAGCTATTTTAAAAGTGGGATAAACCAGACATCCAGGAACAAATAGCACGATTTCTACTCTTCTGATAGCTCAAGTAATAACTCAGAGATTTAGATTTATCCATTCATTTAATGTAAACATTCGAAGTGCACATTTTCCTGGCCAAATGGGAAATATCACTTGGATAGTGATGTACGAAAGCAATGAAAAAATAAAATTATATTACTTGTATGATGACAATTTATTGAAATTATATTCCCCACAGATTAATGGTAACATGTAAGTCATACTGTAAATCCACATTTCTATTTCTCATTTTTCAGCATCAATAAAAATAACAGCTAATGAAAACTGATGTTAATGCATTTCTAACAAAAATTTTAAACATTATTGTCACTTTTATTTACTTAAACTGATACTAGAAAGGGACATACAGCTGTAATCATAAGGTCAAGTACAAGTTGTTAACCAATATATGAAACCAATATCCAGCTCTGTGACAAAATATTTAGGCCCAATCCAGCAAAAGACACTCAATAAAAATTTAAGAAGCTCTTGCTAAATAAACAAAAATTTTGGAGCAACATAAGTAACTAGTTATACAATAGTTAGCACTAATATCTCAAGATTATTTTGTAGCCATCAACACACTTGTAAGATTAAGAATTGTATCACATTCATTAGTACAGTAAAACAAACTTTATACTAATCAAACATAAACTAAAAAGGTTCCTACATAGATACATTAAAGATTCCTTTTCATTAGTAGGTTTCTGCTGCACTGGTCTGGTGACCTCTGCATTCTCAGGTTATTCATCTGAGTATGCTGCCTTAACTAACTTACTCTACTAGGTCTAAAACCAGAGAATGGGGTGGTATCATTAATAGTAATAATCTTCATTGACGGGATAGGTGGATAGATCCTTTCCCAATCACATGTGAATAAGTTAGGCAATATGGTATCAGTCATATAAAATGATTACTAACAAATTTTCATATTTATAAGATGTCAGTTGAAACATTTAATCATTTCACAAATAGCCACAAAAATGTCACAATGTTTTCTTAGATTTTGCAGTGACAATTTTCATCAGATAACTGGTTTGATAGCTCCGTACGACAATATGGGAGACCATATTGTGAACACTTAGTTCTATTCCATGATATTCAGGTGGATTATTATTTTTCAATGGTCTTGGAGGGGTATGAAAGTTTTTATATTTCAATAAGTACAGAAAGCCCATGTTATAATTAATTAATGTTTACAGTAGTATTATTTGATATTTATTACTAAATGCAGCTAGTTTTTTTCAGTTATAAAAACAATGTCCTCAAAGACATATTGTCCATATCTATTGATTAGTGCATCTTTTTTATTAATCTGTTCATTACATATTACCTCTATTTAGAAATGCAAATGATATCCTACCGAGATGAAACTATGCATCATGCAGTGTGCATGTGGTGAATAAATAGTCATTAACTCAATCTCTCTCTGTATGCACATACACTTGAAAATTTATTTTGGGCTCTTCCCACCCTGATTATATAAGTATGACAACAAAGTGACCTTGCATTGGAGCAGTACTGAAGTAAAGGTCTCACCAGGGCATAATACAAATATTATATAATGTTTTCCTTCTGCTCATTTTACTCTTAAATTGGGCTAGAGGTTGGAGATAATGAAAATGGTGCAAAGGAATATTTAGCTAAAAGTGGTAAACTGATGATATTCCAGTATATTGTAGACAGCGTTTCTGTGTATACCAAATGAACAAAAACAAAAGGAACATTTCACTTGAGCCACTATCTGAATATGCAATTTCATAATTATCTGGCATTATCAAATACTGATTTAATAAACTTTTGAACCAAACTTATTTGTTACAATACCAAAAAAAGTTGTAATCCATTAAATCAGTGTTTCCCAAACTTTTTCGAGCCACTGCCCCCCTTAATTCGGTAAACCTATGCACAAACGCCCCGCGATCATAACTTCCTTGTTTCTTTTCGCCCACCCAAGACCAAACCACCGCCCCCAGGGGGGCGATAGCACTCACTTTGGGAACCACTGCATTAAATGAATTTATCTTTCACTGATATATTTTCCAATATATGGAAATGTTCTAGTTCTACCTGCAGAGGAATAAAACCAGTTAAATACCAAATGCTGACTTGAATCCAGTGTAGCCGTGTGAATGTATAACAATAGTTCAAGAATTACCTATTATTTTCTTCAATTGAACAGCCTATCAAATGTCAATTGGGAAAGACTAACTCCAGATTAAACACTCCATCCATTAATATCACACTCCTCCATCTATAATTACCAACAATGTAATTTGTAATGAGTGCTAATTAATATAACCAACATAAAATATTCCATTTGCTTCGTATTACCCTTGTTTGGCAACCCCATATTTCCAAATAAAAGTTGTGTGCAAATTTGAATTTTGTAGGTATATTTCTTCTGCAAAATACAACAAGGATTTCAATGGGCAAGCTTTCAAAAAACAAATCAAATGCCAACCCTAAATTGTGCATCAGTGCAATCTATACAGAGCCCAAAAGTACCTTTCTTGAGCTCTGCTCGGAAAAGTGCTCCCACGAGGATTGGGATCTGCGGTGTGTGGGAGAGGCATGTGGGGAGGAGTATGAGGTTCGCTTGGTTTTTGCCCCCATGAACTTTGTAGGACTGGGCACCGGCCCTTGTGGGTGCGAGGAGGACCACAGCAGGCCCTGAAAAGTGGCCCATTGAATGAAATCTGCCACATGATGAACTCAGCCACTGAACAACACACATATACAGACATGATGGAATAGTGCACACTGCATTATAAGGAACATTTAAAAGTTTTGAGATTGCATGCAAAAAAGGCACAAAGATTTGAGAAAAAGAGATTGCAATATACATCTTGAAAAGTTATAACAACTCATGATTGGTTGTGTCTACCTCCATTAGGTCGTCATGAAGACCACTTCCTCGATAAAGAAATAAATGAATTGTAAAATGTACATTCGAGAGCAGATTACAAAGAAAAAATATGTGAACCAATTTAATTCAACAAATGACCCATTAGATATTCAGAGACTGTAATAACACTAACAGAATCCAGAATGGCATAGTGAAATGGCATTGAATGATAAAATTTGGAGTCATAAATATCTACCAAGGCAATTAACTATGTTGGAAGCCCTTGGAGAACTTTAAAATCTTAATACCAAGTTTGATGATGATGGAACGAAACAGAGGTAACTAAGTTAATGGATCATACAAATACTGAGGGATAGCACATAGAATATAAATACCTTATAAAAGCATTTTTTTTTTGCTTTATGGATCTGTTAAACTCACAAAATTAAGGCACTGTCTTTGGCGACACTTCTGTCGAATCCTGTTGGGGCCACCAAATTTTCTCATATCTTTGCAGAAATCACATCTTCCACAATCCTCTGTTCTGTAACATGCTATGCATTCTCCACATCTTCTTGAGGATTTACCTTTTAATAAAAATAAGCAATTATTTAAAAAAAATGGCAAATGAATCAAAGAATTTTTTAAAGTAATAATTTAAGCATATATTTAATTATGTCCACAATCAACCATCATACTTTTATCTTTTTTTTTCTTCTCTCGCTTTTGCTCACTATAAAAGTCTTCGGATTCTTTGATCGGAGTTGATTTTTCCGCTCCATCCTTTTTCTTTGGTTTATACTTGGTTTGCAATGTCGGATCTTCTTCTCTGCAGCGCTAAATATATTTACGTCCAATTAGTACAATTAACTAACAACGATGGAAAGAAAAAAATAAGTGACAATAAGATATTTCTAAAACAAACAAAACATTACTTCTATCATCGTCGTGAGACTCATCGTAACTACGCGCCGTAAAAATCAATGGAGTAATTTATGCTTTCAAAAAAGTCACGTGCTCCACCACACAAAAGTTGTTTTAGAAGCCCCAGGTAGATCTGCGCAACCGATAAATGGAAATTGGCTTGTTGACTGACGTACTGATACGGCTGATTCGCGAATAGAAATATTAAAATAGCCTCCCTTGGTCACTGCCATATAACTTCCCCTTTGTCTGACGGATGCTCTCCTTTCCATAAAGTAAACGGGAATGATACAAATAATGACGAACTAAAACAATGTAGGAAACGTAACGGTAACTTCCGACTCTCTAGCACGTTTTCGGAGTGGTGACATAATAATTCAACACGCATGTCTTCTTCCTCAACAAAGTGGCGGTGGGTGCATACAGTTTATCCTATTGCAGGTGGTACTGCTCTCGAGGTGTAGCAGACCCCCATTCCGTTTATTGTGTACGTCACGTCGTCACCCACCGCAACCAGAGGGGACGTACAGGAAGGCAACCATACTTCCTCTTGAGTAAAAAGTAACGTTTTCAATGACGATATTTGGTTGTTTAATACTTACAGTGGTGAAAATTGTTGGATCTCTGTTTTGTTAACTGCGCCCTTCAGTTCATCCCCAAATATACCGCGCGAAGACCACGGAGGAAGCGCATCATGGAGCAGAAATTAAATTACTTTTTAATAGTGAGCATTTCATTACCATGAGCATTTCATCACCATAGCTAGTCAAAAACCGATCCTGCGTGAGTAATAACACGATATTGCTAAACATAAAACTTAAATGATTACCAATTAACATCCCTTGAATGTAAATATCAACTTTTATCTTTGCAGCATCCATTAATTATTGATAGAGTTATTGTGGAGCAGTAACAAATTAAAATGGGTGACAATCAGCAGAGATAGTGTATTTGGTACAGAGTAACTAACTCTTAACAAATACCAATTTCAAATCTGCCACCAAGAAATCAATTAGGAAAGAGGCTACCCAACAAGAAAAATTTGGAAAACGAAAATTAATTCAATTAGAAGGAAACAGCAAGCATTAGATACAAAACTATTGGTTGTCCCTCCAGGATGATTGATTTTAATCAAGGACTAATCAGTAAGGTGACCTAACAAAATTATGCCTATATCCTACAGACAACATAAGTGGAATGGATAAGTCTATCGTTGCTTCCTAAAGAAGTCAAGACTGACAACCACTGATAATTTCCTGGCTTGATGGGGGATTAAGAAATCTCACCTCACAGAAAAATTGTTTGATGTACTTTGCTTCCTTCTCTGTTATACGGATGCAATCTCCATGGTACCACTCTTCACAGTTGTCACAGCCACTAAATAAGAGTGCACAGCGAAATGATTAAATGAAATGTTGTCAGTCTGAGGAATCAACACATTTCCATTCATAATTTGCAATTTACTTACATCATGAATCTTGACGAATCCGAGGAGCGACAAATACAGTACGCCTGCCCTTCTTGTTTTAACAATGTTGCTATCTTTGACTGTCTTTCCGGCAGCATAAATTGCCGGGCAATCTCTTCTTTCTAAGATTTTTAATACAAAATGCATTAAGATTTTATTATACTTTCATGATAGTCATAGTCTAAATGGGTTTTCCACCTGAACTATTGACTTACTGAGAGGCCGACATACTCCTTTTCTGTCATAGCGTGAAAATACGATCAGTTTTCTCATTAAATGTTTATCTTTGAACAAAATACAATATATTAAGGGTATATTACAGTATATTAGCTACCACGCGAATTTACGATTATTTTTTATAACAGATGGCGCTGCGTTATAGAGGATTCCATTGCGTGCGTTATTCAATTGTTTAGGAAGTAGCACATGAGCACTGACCGGTTCAAATGATGGAGGTATTAGAAGCACGTGGGAAAGACAACCTTGTCGGGAAAAGGCTGGAAAATATTCAGTCTAACACTTTAGAAGCTCTAACAAGTTTAAGTAATGTTTCAGAAATCCTTAGAGTTAAAGCAGCACTTAGTCTTCTGAGAAAACTCGTGGGGAAGTCATACGAGTCTAAGGTATTTATGTTCGCAGCACTTTAAAATAAAAATTAATTAAATGTTGCCATATTACTGGGCATTAGCTTTTTCACGGACAAGTTCTCACAGTATGGCATTTACTTTATTCTTAGAAAGGTGACGGCCAAGAGAAAAATGAAGTGGATTATGTATTGGAAAGACTCGTACGAGGTGTCGGAGCCGCTCGCGTTAACTCTCGAATCGGCTTTTTTGCTACCTTAGTAAGCATGTTGAATTTATTTCCTTCGATTCCTGTCAAAGATGTCATGGAATTGGTCAAGAAAGAGCTTAATAAAGGAAATAACTGTTCAAAAAGCGTGAGTATACCAGGCTTTCCTCCTCTTTATTTACATTTGGTTATAGTTACTTATTTTCCACCATTCTTTGTATCTGATGAACTTTTAACGCGTTAAATGGTTATACGTTAGATTCATACTGGATGTATGGGGAAATTTCGGTGGTTATGGATGTGTCAGTTCCTCTAGGTAACCGAGTCAACTAGTTTTGCTAGATATTTTTTTTACGCCAAAACTATTCCTTCGGTAATTATTTAAATCTTCGATTCCTCTTAATGGCTGTATTTATACATATTTTTAAAAATATAAATAACCTATTGATATTTGTTATGGAGTTATTAAAGGTTGGAATTGACGTCCATTAAACACTATTCTGCAAATTTCCTTCCATTACAAACTCGACACATCGTTTATTTTCCTTCTCATCACTTATTTCATTCATAGCATTAAATCTATCTTTGACTAAGAACCTTAAGAAATTACATTAAGGTAAATTTAAAAGAAATGCGCATTTTAGAAGTAATTCTGATGCACAAATTATAAATGAAGGGAAACAATGAACATGCATGTGCCAAGGAATAAGGTAGGGAAGGTAATGAAGAATGTTAAAAGGCAGTACCAAATTTTCTCAACGTTGTATACACTTAGTTCTATATCTTAAAAATTGATGATGATTTGAATGTTCCCCATGGAATTAGCTGAAGATATGATAGTTGAGGTCAAGAATCTAAAAGCTGAAAATAGGAAAGAATCTTGTATAACATTACAAATGAACACTGCAGTTTTATTTAAGAACATTTTAGTAAAGACCTGTTTATTGCTGTATACCATGTCCTAGGGTGTGCATATGAAAGAAAATTTTAATTATTACAGGAAGCTGCAGATATCCATATGGGGCAACTGCTGGCTTATGGTGCTATCATAAGATCTGGAAGATTTCTTGATGCCTCAGAAGAAGAACAAACAGAAATCCTTGCTAACCTAATTACAGCTGGAGGGAAAAGGTCATATTTAACTCTGGTCGCCAACATATTTGTCATTCAGCTTTTAAAAGTGGTAAATATCTTGCCTATATTAAATACTGACTAGGGTAGTCTGGTATGAAAATTCTCAAATAGGTCCTCTAAAAACATCTGTGGTTGTCTTTTCTCAATTCTACAAGTCAATTTACAAGTATGTATCAAACATTAATCACATTTAACAGCTAAATAATGGAAGATGAGATATTGAAAATATGAGAACAAATTAAATTCTCTTAAATTCTTAGCAATGAAAAACAGAAGGAAATTGTCTTTTTTGTGAAATGCGAGTTTTGTACCTTGTGTATTCTCCCATCCTCAACACAACAATCCCTCTGAATTTTATAATCACTTCCCCCCCTTTATGAGGGATTCATTACAATAAGACTTTATATCATAGGCCTGTGCTTGATGGGTGCCATGGCACCCACACTAGTATCCAAAAGGGTGCCAAAATGTTTGGCACCTTGTCTTCCCCCCACCCGTCAATGAACGAAATGGGTGGGCTTTTTGGACTCTGAACCCACATCAAAAAGTCCTGTGCATGCTTATGCTTTATTTGCAGAGTTTATAATTTTATAATGTCATCTGTATTTTGTAACCCAGGTCAAAACATTAATAGTAGTTGGTTTTGATTTTACTGAATGAATGATACAGCTACGGAAAATATGTACAGCAATATATCATGGTTAATGTAGATGTGAATAAGGTTTGGTAGGAGCTAACATAGTCATGTGCAATATGTAGAGCAAAATGCAAATGCTTGAAAATTGACTTGTACTTTAAAAGATGTTCCCAGCTCTGCCTTACCTTAATTGTAGTCACATTGAAACTGTTACATTAAATAATATGTTTTCCTTTTTATTGAATTTTTTACCAAGGTTGATCCATCATTTCATTTTTCTTCATGGGGATGAGATTCATCATCATCAGTACTTCAATACGAAGATTGGTTGACTTCAGCCCTCTATCCTTTCCTATCTAGTGCTAGCTCTCTTGCTCCTTGGTAGGTCTTCCTTCTATCGTCTCTAATAATTTGCCCTATATATTTGTCCCTCGGCCTTCCTCGAAGGGAGCTCCCCTCCATTTTTCCTTCTATTATATTCTTCACGAACCCATTATGCCTCAGTATGTGTCCTATCCACTTTATTCTTCTTTTTCTAATTGTACCCCACAATGCCTTAGTTTCCTCCGCTCTTCTGTATACTTCATCGTTCCTAACTCTGTCCGTCCACTTGACTCACAGCATTCTCCTCCAGCACCATGTCTCGAAGGCTTCTATTCTACTTTGGTCTCTTTTTCCTATGGTCCATGTCTGTGATCCATAGAGTGCCATGCTCCATACGAATGTTTTCCACATATTGCTTCCTTGTTTGGAGTGATATTTTTATTGAGTTTAGTAGTTGCCTCTTTGCCATGAATGCCTTCTTAGCCTGAGCTAATCTACTCTTGATATCCATAGAGCTTCTTCCATCCCATGTAATTCTGCT
>WURS02000017.1:4157146-4171491 GCA_011762765.2 Rhinocypha anisoptera | reverse complement strand
ACTCCAATTTCATATGAGTTCTAGAGGTGCAAAATGACCTTAGGCGTCGGCGCACCCTAATAACTAATACTACTACTTGATCAACTGTAGCTCGAAATGTCTTACTCTCCATGTACTATGGAGGATTCTACTCTCATATTTTATATAGTGTTTTATTCCTGAGTACCTCTACCCATACTTAGAACATCTTTAAAATTCAAAAAAGGGCTATACGTCTGATTGCTAATGAGAGTTTCATTGCAAAATGAATTTGCAACTTTTCACTGAATAAAATATACATATTTTGACCCAGGGTTTCGATGTCACTACACCATCCTCAGATCTGAGGATGGTGTAGTGCCATGAATCTTTTGTTATTCCACAACATCACGCCTGAATCTTCATCGCTAATGAGAGTATTGTTTCACTTATTTTTAAAAGACAATCTGCTTCCTGTTTATTGTTTATATATTCTTGCTTGCATACTAAATGTAAAAAACAATTTGTGTCTTAATGTAAAAAGTACTGATGTTCATGCATATGAGACTAGGCACCAAAATAATTTGCATATGACTTTTGTGGGCAGCCATGTTACAGCAGTGAGGCCAAATTCCATGGGCTTGTTGCTATGTAACAAGTTAAGTGAAAAATTCAAAGGAATTGAAAAGATGCATCCCTTTAAAATCAAAATATTATAATATAAATTAAATCTAACCTGACAACACACAACATCACCTACTATAACTACACTCCACCAAGCATAATGGAAAATGACACACACAAATTATACTGGGACATCACACTACATACCAACAAAACAATTACCTGCAATAGACCAGATATTATACTTCAAAACAAAATACGGTCAATTACTGAATATAGCCCCCCTGCTTGGAGTGATTCTGTCTAATAATAATAACTTATTTAATGCAAACAAGTGTAATTTGTATGTAGTTAATTATTAAATATAAGTTAAGTAATCATTAATGTATGCATATACTTATCTGTTTTCTTAGTTGGAATAGCATCTTTTATTATGCATACTTATTTAATATTCTTTTATACCACTTGTATGCAGCGTATGAAAATGATGTGTCCTGTATTATATTATGTTTGTGTTGTAGTTATAATCTCTAGACAATAAATATGATTATTATTATTACCATCATGCTGTAAATAATCCAAGATATCAGCCTGTGTCCATTGTTTGCTTCATTTTACATTGTCTACATGGACTTAATCCATTTTGCTTAGACCTCAGACCATGGGTTCATATAATGCCACACTCAGTACTAATAATCCATATATACTCTTTCCTTTCCTGATTTTCACTCATCCATTCTTTATAATGAGATGCATTGCTCTGCTATATCATATATTTCTATTTTTTATACTTTCATTAACTTCATCTTTCGATATATTGGAGTAAATTCCATAAAGTTACGCCTTAGACAATAACTTTCATCTTTCGAATTTCCAAGTTTATTAAATCCATACCTAAACACTACATTCCCTACCATAATAAAGAGTCAGTCAATTTGGTTTTTATCAAAGTTTTTAAAGTCTCTTGCTGTCGTGACTTTACCATCTGCAAAGTGTGTGGTGATATTTTTTCATTGTCATCAGAAAAAAACTCCCTTACATGGTGCCAAATTTCATTTATATAAAAATTGTAGGGATATTTATTATTATTTATTTAACATTATTAAGGAGGGTGTTATTATTCAGCCTAATGCACAATATACAACCTTTCTCTTGGCAGGCGAATTCAAGACGACCTGGCCTCTTTGACAAATGACTGTCGAATAACACACCGTGAGCTGAAAGAGAGCCGACGTGAAGTAGAAGACCTTAAACTTCAGTTACAAGGCTATGCTGATAAAATCGATCAAATTGAAGAGCTTTTGGCTAATAAGGTTTGGAAGTTTATTGTAAACTCATTAATGGACATTTTTAATCGTATGGACAAGTCATTGTATTTATTCTTAACCCTGCCACATTAATGTTATGAGTCACCAAGCTTTCAGATTATGAACATACTATAAAGTGGCTTCTTTGAAAACAATCACAATAATTTGAAAAGTATAAACCCAAGTGTATTCCAAGAAACCACTATTTGATGAAGACAAAATAATTTATTTTTGTATGTAATATGAATAGAAGTAAACATTTAAAGTATTTTTCAGGGTAACCGTACTGATTTATTGATCGGGTTCAAGGTACATTTATGTAGGTACAGGTTGATTTTCAGTGACATATAGCTTAAATTTAAAGAAAAAATTACTATTTATTTTAAATATATTTTATTACGTGAATTTATTAAAGATGCCTTCAGTTTTTTTTATATGCACTGAGGTTTCCTTTTATGTATCCCCTGAAGGAAGAAGAACGTACTGATCTTTTAGATCAGTTCAGAAATTTGAGTGCCGAGGCTTCTGCATTGGAATCAACTAACCATTCCCTTGAATCAGAAACTATAGATGCTCGCATGCAGTTACGAATGACCAATGAGCGCGTCATGGATCTAGAAAGACAGCTGGATGACAGTCATTCCTTTATTAGAGGATATGAACAACAGGTATTATTGAATTAATAAATTTTGGGATCGTCCAGCATAAGATTTTGCACTGTTCAAGTTCCAAGTCAACTAATACCCTCTTACACAACTGTTCGTCTACATTTCCCAGATATCCACTTTAACTAGACAAATTGCCACATTTGAAATGCAATTCCGCACATTAGAAGAGCAGAAGACAAGACTTGAAACTGACCTTGGAGCCTCTCGCGAACTTTGTCGCAAGCTTGATGGGCAAAAAGAGCAGCTCGTAGAGCGAATCTCCACATCATCTCTAGACAAGACAACGGTAAGTTCATTTCATATTTTCTTTTCCTAAATCTTTTGCCATGATCTTCTCTTGGCACGTTTCCATGTGTTTTAATGTACTTCACCTTCAGAGTTTAATACTGCCCCCCTTCTCTTGAATCATTCTGTTGTTTGTTATTACTTAATTTTTGTAGATGTAGACCATATTTCTTGAGATTGTGTGTAAAAGCAGCTCATTTCAAGTAGTGGATAACAATTTGAGTGAAACACTCATTTCTCAAGAATTCCTTGACATGCAGGAAAGACGCCATTCCCATACCCCTCTTGTTTTTTGTTTGGCATTCAGGTCGAAAAGGAGTCTTCTAAATTGAGAAGAGATTTTGAAAAGTTGCAGGCGACTATTAAGAGTAACAATGAAAGAATAACTACCTTGGAAAGCAAATTGCTGAGGAAGGAAAAGGAATGTTTGGAAGAGCAAATGACAAATGAGGAACTGAAACAGGAAATTGAAAGGTTGCGAGAAAACATCATTTCGCTTGAAAAAAAATTGTAAGTTACAAAATAAAATCTCCTCTCTAATCTCTGGAATATTTTTTATTAATATATATGAGGTCTGTTCAAAAAGTATAGCAAATTTTTTGTTTTTTTCAAAAAGTATTCATTTATTCAATAATATCTATTTTGTCCCCATCAAAGTAATTCCCCTCTGATATAATACAGTTATGCCAACGTTTTTCCCAATCCTCAAAGCACTTAAAAAAATCACCATATTCCATAGTCAATATTCGGAATGCGTCCGCGCACTTAATTTTGTTTTTCACACAAAACTTGATACAGATTCTTTGATCCATTTTTTGGAATAGGCAAAAATCGAAGACAAGCCAAAACACTTAATTAGTTTAAAATAACTTTTACACTCCACTGGATGGTTAAATATAAAATAAAATAAAAAGGCACAATCCGGATTTCAATGCTCTGGCATCATCGTCAGGTGCATAAATGACCTGATGATGATGACCTTAGAGGTTTTTTAATGACGTGAGAGGACCCTTTTTATTTTATATTTGACCATTCAGTGGAGTGCAAAAGTTATTTTAAACTAATTAAATGGAATTCCACAAAGTAAAACCTGAACTTATTTCGCATAAGCCAAAACACATCCAACCAAAATAGCTGTCAGCAATTAAAATGGCACTCAAACATTCAAAATGGCCGACTTTGTCAGATTAAGTCAGGGACATGAGTACCAACTTAATGCCACAAAAAAGTCGAAAATGGAATTTACGTAGCCTGCAGAAATTCAAAATTTGCGATGCGTTTTGAACAGACCTCGTATGAAGGAGGCAAGTGTTTTCTTTACATATAACTTATACATAGTTATTAGATACTTATATATGTTTAGCTTTAGAATTTTTAAAATTAGAAGAAATTTCCAAGAAGAGTTTAGCAAAATCCAAAATTGTTATGCTGATGCAATCAGAGACTTTTATGTGGAAGGTATTCAGACCCTGTGTCATGCCTGAAGTGATACATTTGGTTCTTCAAGGATCTCTGATCATGTTTTTAAAACCCAAATTTTTATTCATCTTTACAGGCTCTAATATATGGTGTTTTAGGTGTGGTCATTCTGCTATCTTGCAGCAACAGCAACATTCCAGTTACCACAGTTTTTTTAGATAGAGATATATATTTTTTCCTCAAGTCACCATTTTATTTTTTAGCCCAGTCAACTCATTCTTAATACATTGACATCATCAAGAGAGATCTCATTAGTGGTATCCTCATGATAAGATGAAATATTGGATCACATTTCAAACTACATAATCAAACTTTTGATGTTTTAGTATTTTTACCAAGACCACAACTCTTGAAATGGTACCACACATTGCACCGATCACACAAGATTCCATTTACAATGTTTCTATGACATTTCCCACATTTTATATTTACCAAAACATTCTTTTTCATAGAGCTACTATTCAAACAGTACCTCCCACTCATTCTCATCGAGATACACTTCTTTGTATCCAGTTCATAATATTTTTCTCCATTTTGACTGATGCATCCATCTTTGCAGGAATCACATTTAATTTGATAGATGCCTGAATTTTCAAAGATTACTATATTGGCTTTTTTATTTTTCATTCATTGTTTAATTTTGTTTTTTTTTTGTGTAGTCAATTTTTATTTCAGTGGATCTTGAAATTTTTTCAGTGTGGTTAGTTTTTTATTTATGTTTATGGGGATTTTGTTAACAATTGATTCCTCAAAGTTTTTACTCCCTTAGTAAATAATAAATAAATGATGATCACTCTTTATAGAACTGCCCTCATATGGCATGCCCTCAATTTTTCAAATTTATAATGCAATATATATTGTTTATATAATGTTTTTTTAATGGTTATATAATTTCCATCAACTCTGTTTCTAATTGCAGAGAGGAAGAATTGGATGAAGTACACAAGTACCAGAAGAAAGCATTAGATTATGGTGGCCGGCTGGAACAAAAGCAGAAGGAAACTGATGATCCAATTAGGTATGGGAAGAGGTTGAAGTATCAAGCATCCACTATACCTTCTCGAACTTGTTTCACCGTTAAAACAAAACAAGGCTCTTCATTTTCAAGTCAAGTCAGCAAAACAAGTATTCAAACATACTCCAGACCATCAGTCTTAAGAAAAAAAGCCACCCAAGGACCTTTAACAGTTAGTGTTGCTCCCCTAGAATGGACTCCACCTAACTCTGCTGCACGTTCCTCTATCACTGTAATTGAGAATTTACCCAGGTTGCATGTTGAATATGAGAGTATGGCATCAGCAGATATAAATTCTTCTCATGATAAAAATAAGGATAAAGACTCTTCCTCCAATATTCACGGCAGTAATGGACAGAAGAGCTCCAAAGGAAGTGACACTTTTAGGGTGGAGGAGGGTCATAGCCCTCCCAAAAATGATGCTAACAAAAATCTTTCTGCTCCTTCTCAGCTCAGATGGCATGGCACTTTACCATCTGGCAGGTCAGTTCTTACTATATCTCTCAATCTTTATTTCTTCCTTCTTCCATTTTTAAGTCACCTTTTACACAAAGATACATAAGCACTTACCATTTTTTATATGTCACTATGTATGTATTGATTTTAAATGATTGACTTGGGCTTTGCATTCACATTTGGCACAAATAGCTCCTTTAATCATACTAAACCTCCTTATTTATGTCAACTCATTCTAATTCAATTTTCACATTAAATATTATTTGATTTTGTATATATGTACTCCATTCTGTGTGTGTGTCAGTAGATTAAATGAATGTTCACCATAAGATTAAACTTCTGATGGCTTGTTAATAAGATAACATTGCCCGGAAACCTGTTACTTTTTTCTGGAGAATGGTTTAATTCATTAGCATAGTCGGAATACCTAAAAGGTTTGGAGAACCACCACTGTCAAGAACAGCTTCTTTCACAGAGTGGACATTAACATTGGCGATTATATGATCAATCGAAGAATAGGAGTTGTGGGAACAATGAATGACTTTTCCCCAGGGTCACAAGGGAAAATCATGCCACAACTGACAGTTGTATGGTGATTAGCTGTCTGATAGATTAGATGATTAGATTTGCTACTATTCTCTTTCTTCACAGAATTACTTCCTAATCAATTCCCATGGGATTACTTTGTAGACATTTCACTCTGGATTACTTTGTAGTCTCTCCTCCACGGATTACTTTGTAAACTCCACCTTTCTACTGGGTAGGCTTCTCCCGCTTTACCCCAAGGATTTCGGGTGCACTACTTATGAGATTTCATGTCATTATTGTCCATGCATCTTTCTAGTGTGACCTCTTGTTCTTTTAAATTTGCATGTTTCTGCTTTAATTGTTCATTTACTATTGGCATCCCAAAACAATGATTTACCAACATTTTCTTGTAATCCTTTATTTTATGATACACAAACTCATTCTATTAGCTTCCATGCATAGTCTTTTTTTAGTTTCTCCAAGAATAAATGTTATCTATGAGATGCTCACACATCCAGCTTCTTCAGAAGACAAAATATGTAATGCTTTGTCTTATTGCAGCAGATTAGGGCAACCCCAAGTCTGCTTTTTTGCAATAATGTATTTTTATTAATCCTTAGAAATTTTTACATAATTTGTATGACAGATTCTTGTACCATGCAAAAGCCATTTAAAACAGGAAGTATTGATATTTTTTTAATATACACCAAGTAATGCACTATGAAATCACCAATCAAGATGTAACTGATGCATTGAGTAACACTTTTAAATCATAGTTTTAGCATGACAGTCTGTGAATCAGCTCACTGAAGAGGCAGAAATATGCCTATTGCTAAGGAGCTTGTCATTGGCTACTCCTGCTACTATCAAATATGTCTGCCTTGCTCACTGGCTGACAAATACGTAGCATATGAGAATTGCAAAACGTAGTGATTATGTGATAGAAATAGAATTGATGACCCATGAATTCCACAAAATGTACAATTTTGCAGTTGTAGGTTTCTCAGGAGAAAGAGGACTTAATACACTTATTCATATGCCATTCATAACATGTAGAAGCAAATTTTAAATAATAGAAAATCATTGACTACAATTTGTATGGCCGATTACTTATGTTATATCTGAGGTGTGGTAGAGTGTCAAAAGCACTCCTAGTTTTGAAAATAATTTTCACTTCCTCAGATATATTTATCTTAATTTTTCATTTCTTTGAAATGTGGACCTAAAATGGTGTAACTAAAAAATGAGTGGTAGTAATTTACACAAATATATCATCCATAGTTTTTAATAGGAAACCGGCAATATTTTTTAATTTCATTGGTAATCAACTTTTAAAGGTGTTGCCAGTAAGTAATTTATTGTGTTGCTAGGCATTGGATATCTAATAGAATCATAGATCAAGAACAATGGCTTATTTAACACAGGGAGATTAGAGATAATTTAGAGCTATTGAATGAGTAACTCCTATATTCATTGTAGGGGTGTACATTTCATACAGGGCATACAAAATTAAATTCCCTTTAAAGTTGTGATGTCTGGAAGTCGCATCAGTTGCACTTCAGAAGGTAACCACCTCTTTACATATATTTACTACTTCAGAAATGTCATTTAAATGTATTTCAGTTGAAAACCAGCTAATTATAGCTAGAAATGATTTTCTCTCAAATTGTTAAATAAAAATTTTCCAGGGTAGTTCATTGCAATTTATTTTATTAACTTTGTGAAAATATTGCAGTGAAGTCAGTGTTGCAGTGGATGAGAAAGAAGATGAAGATCTCCTCATAAGGCTTGATTCACCAACGAACTCATACTTCAGTGGATAAATGTGAAATGAATGGTAAAAAAGTGCAGTGTTTTTTTTATCCCAGTGAACCCCGTAAAGATGAAATATTTTTTACAGTCGTTGTGATGTCATCATGTAAAACAAAATAGGAAAATTGTATTATAAAGAATATTTTTCATGAAATAAAATGAAATGGTTTTTATAAAAATTGTATTTCATTGTTAATCATGGTTTTTTTATCCTACTAGAATTAAAACATGGTGATATAGAAAAATGAAAAGAACTCGTGGAGAGAATACCTTTATGGGGTCATCATCATGAACCATAGAATCTGCATGCATAAGGATAACAGGAACCAATAATAAGTTACATATTGTTTTTCAATATTCCTACTTACGGTGTTCTTCTCTCCCACTTTCCCATCCCCATACACACTACCTATCACAACTTTGCATTTGATATTCCCTTTGTCCATCATTAAAACCCTCCTCGCCTCTGCCACCTCAATTGACATGAAAACCTATGAACTAGGGCACACATGGTGTAAAAAAAACTTCCCATCCCCAAGTTTGAATATCTCACAGAAACTGAAAACTAGTTATAATCCTAAAATCTGTATTATTCCAAATTATCCTTTCCATCTTTCTCCAGGGTCACTTTTCAAATGACTCCATTCTCCTTCCACAAATGTTTGTGTCTATATGTAAACATGAATGTGTGTATATATGCGTATTTATAGGTACATGACTGTATATTGTAATTTTGACTCACAAATTGAATGGTCAGGAAATTTCAGTCCCCTCATTCTGACTCCGTTGTATTGGCACAATGGAAAAAAATACTTTCTTCTACTGCAACATTTATTGCCTCATCAAGAGATAGAGATTCAAAACTTAAGCTGCAAGTAGAGGAACCCATTCTGATCCAACACAATTAGTTTTCTCTTTCATCAACGTACAAATTCTAACGGCCGCTCACCATGTGGGCTTGAGGCCTCAGTAAAGCAGACTGGGGAAACACTCGAACTTGAGTTTTTTAGACTTTGCTGGGGACAAGTTGATGTTACAGTTGGTGTTGATGGCACTGAAGTTGCTGGTTCGATTTGGAATCAACATTGCTTGGAACTGGGATTCCATAATCTATCCTAACATCTTGCTCCCTAGGCTGATTCACACCTACCCTTGCCTGTGGGGAGAACCTCTACATTGTAAGTTCATTTCCCAGTTGCTCGTGGACCTGGTTTTCCATTTGGCCAAGTTGGTGGTGCATTTCATTTACACTCCAGAAACAAATTCGCAATATAACAAATATTGTACACTGTTAGATCATTAAATTAAAGATATTCTCTGTAATCAACTTCAGGGGATCGGTCCACTAAGGTGCACCATTTCTATAAAATACTTCTACGTGGGCGAATTAAATTTTTTCTTATGGTGTCCTGATGTAATGCTAATCCGGTGTTCCACTCTCCTTTCAGCATCCCAATAAAATCCCAAAATTACTCCTTTAAACTCCTCGAAATTTGTTGGGCATTAGTTGCAAGGTTCGCACCCACAAATACGCATCGCACTTATCCATGCAGAAGGTTACCTGTTATTAAAAGTGCTAAATAGAACACCATTAGTAAGTTTAACATTCACTGAGGAGGCCGTAACATAGTGGAATTTCATAATTAAACAAATAGAGGTTGTAGCTTATGTGAAAATATATCAAAACTGCAACCTCTATTTGTTCAATTAGCAAGTTTGATATGAAATTTGTAGTCTCTTATAGAGCACCATATAGTGGAAACGGATAGAAGCACGAGAGAGCACGCGAGTTTAATATGTCAAATGGAAGAACTGAAGTGGTAGTTGGAAAGTTTGAACAAACTATTTGATAAATGCTAAAAAATCCTATCCTCGGAGTTATAACCAAAGAAGATAATGGCAATTGAGCAAATTTGGAGTCCCATGATTTGATCCTTGAACAAATTTAAATTCCCTCTACCCCTACCCTGCTTGCGCATACCGTTTTTCGTTTTTCATTGTCGTTGCAGAAAATTGTAATAATCTTACCAATCTTACGTCACACCGGCGAGATATGGAACCTGTAAACGTGTTGTTTAATAAGGTTGAGACATGGTTAAACCCCCTTTTTCTGTGATGCTTAACTGATTAATAAGTGCCTCTTAAACTATTACGATGGAAAACGAAATCTTTGTATGAAAATTTACATTATGTATATTGTTTCGAGTACGTCAATAATTCGTTTAAAATTTGTTAATTATTTTGTTACAGACTGTAAACCCAGAAGATCTCACCCCAGAGCAGAGATGGAGGTAATTCATACATGAACTTTTTATTAATTATTTGATCGTTGTATTCTTTTTTAAACTCACGTTATCTTCTTTTAGGCTGGAACACATGAAAATTCACGAGCAACATAAAGGACATGAGTCTATGCACGTAGAAATGTTATTAATTCTTGTAATCACCCTTATTGTTGCTCAGGTTATTTTAGTAGAATGGAAGAAGAGGTATTATAAGTCATACCAGGTCAGTGTAGTTGAAAGAGTCATTCCTGCGAACTTACTCATGCAACTGCTCAAATGCATGCAATACTGATAAGTGGCAGAACAATGTAGTAAGAAATGAAGTAAGAGTAGTCTTGTTGATGTAGAGGGTATCATTGAAAAGTTGATTATTTATTTCAGACAGCTACACTAATTGGTATGTGGGTAATACCATTTGTGCTGTGTTTGCGAAATCAATGGTGGCGCTTTATATTTACGTGGCTTATCTTCTCCTGTATAACTTCTTTCGTGGCTCGGAAGGCGCTCCAAAAACCTGTACAAGGGACCACACCGAGGTTATTTTATGTAGATATTTTATGAGAGTTGTATGGGTCCCCTTCTTCTTCGGAGCTAATTTGGTTTTGTTTTGTCACAGGCTTGTTTACAAGTGGTTTTACATAGTTTATAAGTTGAGTTACGCACTTGGGCTCCTAGGATATATACTGATGATGGCTACATTCTTCGGAATTAATCTTCTCTTTGACTCAAAATCCCAACCCTGGATGGATGCTGGTTTCCTACTTCTTTTCTATGGACTTTACTATGGAGTATTGGGTAGGGATTTGGCGGAAATTTGCGCTGATAAAATGGCAACTCATGTGGGCGTAAGTTAATTTCAATTTATGTTTAGAATGATATCAAAATCTTACGTATTTTTGAAGTACTGGTACATATCATGTGATTTTAACCATGTTAATCGATTCCTCTGAAATAGTATTACACTGCTCAAGGAATGCCTACTAGGCACCTTGAAAACGGCGTTTGCGCTGTATGTGGAAATAAATTATTAGTTAGCGAAGATGAAGAAGGAGTTTTGGAGAATACTTACAAACTCTCCTGCAACCATGAGTATCCTTTAAATTTCTGAGTGGTAAGAAATGGTTTAATACGTTTAGGAAAAGTAATATTTTTCTTAAACCCTCATCATTCATTTTAATTTTGAATTATCTAACTTATTATTTAATAAACTTTGCATGGAACCACTCATCCTCATTAATTCTTTTATTCAGTATCCTTAACCTCCCAATCTCTTCTAATTTCTCTGTGCTGACTTTAAAAGAATGCATGTGTTCCCAGTGCCGATTTTATTATCACTTCATCCAGTTTTAAAATTGTTGATTTAACCATTTTGGAGTCATGCTAGGCTAGATTCCTCTTACAACTTCATTATTACTGTTTTTTTCACATGAGTTTATAAAGTCTTTTTCTCTTCTTGCTTTTTTCCGAGTTTGAACCTTCTTCTATGTCTTCTTTGGTGAAATGTATGTATTTTTTTAATCTGTGCGTAATATTTCCAATCTTGTTCTCTCAAATTTTTATGGAAATGGGAAGATGATGTGCATAACAGATATTCAGATTTAAGTTGTTTTGTTCTCTGTGGAAATTACGTAATTTCTACAGTAGAATGTGTTTGTGTGTGAAAAATTGTTTTATTTCATTAGTGGTGTCACCTAGTCTCTAGATATGATACTCTTTTCCCGTTTGCTGTTCTTATTAAGTAAAATAATTTGTTGGTAATAGATGAAACATAAAAAATATACTTTGGCATCCAAGAAAAAAATTTATTTTACACGCAACCCGTTTCAACACCTAGTGTCTTCTTCTGGCACCAGTGTCAAAGCTGGTCATGGTTAAATAAAAATTTTTGTGGGACGGCAAAGTATATTATTTGTGTTTTATCTATTATCATCATGAAAGAGTTACACCAAATGATGCCTGCTACGATCTCAAAATCATTTGTATTTCGCTCCTATTAATTATTGGAATGATTTTATTTCATGTTAGCTTAAAAATGTTAATTTTTCACTTTAATGCAATACAAGACTGTACATTACAAAAATTTTCTCTGACCACTAAACGTCAAGTTATGACCTGTTATTTCCATGCTGTGATCGAATGAGTAGTCATTTAAACAATTCTAACATGTCTCTCATCTCAAAGCCCTCCTCTCAAGAATCAGAGATGCATTGTTGAGATAATACTAATTGCCCTGGTAAACTCTTCATAAATGTCTCCAAAATGTATCTTAAATGCTCCATACCCATCTGGAATCATAGTGGAGACTGTTAGAAACTAATAATGTGATCCTTTTAAAAAATAATCTCCTCCCTGTTGTACATTCATGCCGATGGTGTTTTTATTTCTTGAAACTATTATAAAGGTTGAAAAAGGAATTATTTTGAGCTCTTGTCTTTTTTTTTTATAGCCTCAGTCATATCATATTTTGGCCCTTTTTAAAATTTGAGTATGGGAAACAAATTGGCTGTCACGGGCCTGGTGAGGAGAGAGTGGATGCGGAGGAAGAATGATAAGTTAATTTTTGTCAGAAGTAAATGGAGTCCACTCATGGATGCATTGTCACCATGAAGCAAGTATGCTTTTTTTCTCCTAAGTATTAGCCTCTTCCTCCCCAAATTTCATCTTAGGAGTTTCAGTAATTGTATGTAGTAGTGTTGGCTACTTTTGCAAAAAAATGAGTCTTAATCGATGATGTATTTAATGTCAGTAAAGTCTCAGCCAAACACTCAAACACTGGTCTTCATCAACAGAACTATGACTTTTTAAAAATATTTTGAACCATTCAAAGCACTGTCCACCCCAAAGACTCACAAGTTGTAATTCATGTTAATGCTATAAACCCATTTTGTATGCAACCTGCATATCCACAAACCACTATTTCCAACTAATGTGCGTATACAGTAGGGATAACAGTGTACACCAAAACAATGTCATTTAACCCCTCAGCTGTGGAAGCCTCGTTTCTTTGCGACAGCTCTGTGTGGGAGAAAAATAACCACAGCATTCTTACCTTATATTTCCGACAAAGGTTTATTAGGTGGTGAACCTGGGACGACCCTTATTGACCCTGTAGCCCAGTTCCTTCCAAGGGGGTAGTGGAGACATGATTGACTATAGTCAAAATATTTCACGCAGGAATATATATCGAAAAATGAATTTCATATTTATTTTCCTTGTTAATTTCTGATTAATTTATTACCAAACAGTACGCAAATGCTTTCATTTATAGTCGGCATTCTACTGAAACTCTATAACAACTAAGGGAAATGACGAGGTGGTGGGTCAGAAAACAATTTCCCAAATCTCGGCGGATGGAATGCATTCGTCAAACTCTCCTGAAGGTCATGAACCATCATTAATGGCAATTTAAAGGGGTGCCCTATTCTGGAACAAAAGGAAAGTGTGACCGTTCAAACCTTTTGGAAAGACTTCAAGAAAACAAGACTTTGTAGTTCCACATAAAAACTTTAATGCCGACCTAGGTTTTGACGCGTCGCGCCATCATCAGGTGTACATTAAGGAATTTACACCTGATGATGGCCCGACGCGTCGAAACCTAGGTCGGCGTTAAAGTTTTTATGTGGAACTACAAAGTCTTGTTTTCTTGAAGTCATGACTGTGTTTTCCAAATGATCAGTAGTCGTGATTAGAGAGTATTACTGGAGAATGAAGCTTATGCGATTTTCACTTATAAATAATTTTAATCACGACCCGGATTTCAGCAATTTATGCCATCATCAGGTCATGGTGATGACGGCATAAATTGCTCAAACGGGCCGTGATTAAAATTCTTTATAAGTGAAAATCGCATAAGCTTTATTCTCCAGTATGGAAATATTTCACAGAATTAACCCTGGAACCTCACGGTTTGGTGAAGAGTATTACTTTG
>WURS02000017.1:4135860-4154781 GCA_011762765.2 Rhinocypha anisoptera | reverse complement strand
CGGCATTCTTCTGTTCACTTTAGGAGGGAAATAGTATCAGTTTTTTCCCTAATACGACTAATAGTATGAATAAGAACTGATAGATGGCAGTAGCAAGCGGGCACAGCATAGAGAAGGAAATAATACGTCAAAAACACAGGGTAATGGTAGGACTAACCTGAACGTAATATTACGTCAAAAACAGGGCAGACGAATTACCTTGTCACGTAATATTACGTCAGAAACAGGTAACGGGTTAAAAAGTTTAAGTGAATGTGAGGGAGTACCCCAAAGGATAATACAATATGGGGGTACATGGTTCCATAATAGAGCATCAATTATACTTTTTCTATTCTTTGTCTTTTTTATCTACTTTCACTAGTATTAGATATTATTTTCAGGCAGTCTATATTTAAGAAAAACCTTGTGTGTGTTTGGGGCACTTAAAGATTAGGAGAGGGTTCTAGAAATTTACATTTGATCTGTGTGAAATTCTTGTCTTATAAACCATTTTGTGGTTCATTTCCAGTCGCATTGGCAGTTTAAGTATTATGTAATAAATGCCTCAAATTTGGCAAATAACACTGCAGGCATTTTCAGTTACCAGAAATAAGAATGAGAAGTTCTGCGGTAAAAATATTACAATGTGGAATAAGTCTTACTCTAGGATATTCTCACATTGTTGTCCAGCAGTGTGATTAACATTGCCTTTTTGAAGTAAGTTTTATCATAAGAGTGTAATTTATTCCAAAAGTAGATTAGCTTTTTCATATAGAATTTTGCAATTAGTTAAGAAAATGTTTTTTGTATTAAAAATCAATTTTTGCAATGAAGATGGGCCAATATATTTCTTAACAAGATTCAGATTTCACGAATTCTGTATTCGTGGTTGGTGTATAATTGGTAAGAAGCAGACATGTCCGTACTGCAAGGAAAAAGTTGACTTGAAGAAGATGTTCTGCAATCCGTATCCTTTATATATCACTTGAAAATGTATTTGTTTACCGTCTAAGTTCTTTATGTACGAGGCATTTTTTTAAGTAAGTACCCTTTCTAAATAAGAAAGAAGTAGATTTTTAAAAAGTAGACTTTTCTTAACAACCGTGTTTTGACATGAAAGTCTGTACTTGAATCTCCTTTTCTACATAATTTCCACCAATATTAAGGCACTCATCATATCTTACAACCAGCTTTTGAATCCCATCCTCGTAAGTCTGTCACCTGATTACCTGGTGCCCAGCATGAGCACAACTTTTGAAAATATAAGCGTTCAGTCACATAGAGAACACTTCTTGAAACTTTAGGAAACTCATCAAATAATGATGTAGTGGTTAAGTGTCTGTTCTCTTTCACTTTTTGTCAACTTTCTGTGCTACATCTTTAAATATGATAGAAGGTTGCCCACATTGTCTTCATCATGGACATTCGTGCGGCCACGTTTAAAAGCTCTACCCCATTTCCATATCATTCCATCTCTCAATGTTTACGTCATACACCTCACTGATCTGACGATGAATTTCAGCTGCTTTCATGATTTTAGGAGTAAGAAAGTGAATCACAGTGCATATTTCACAGCAGGCAGGATTCACAATTGGCAGAGGCATTTTAAATACAAACAATTGTAAACACAGTCAAATGGTTTTTTTATTGGTGTCTGTGACTTGCCAACGGATACACACGTAATGCCGACCGCAGTGCTGTAGCAGCTGAAATTTGAAAGGGTACTTACTTATAAAACATGCCTCGTATATTTATCTATGCTAATTTTTAAAAAAAGATCCTGGTAGCCTAGTGGTTAGAGAGCTTGACTACATAGTGGGGGAACTGGGTTCAAGGCCCAACAATCCTCTGGACACCATCTAAAACCCAAGCTGAGTGATTCTCTGGGTCCTACTTCTTCATTTGAAAGCACATGGAAAGGAAATGACCCCTCTACCATGTAAATTTCAACACACTGTTGGGCTCAGTACTTGATGGGATCTACTGTCATTTAAAACCACCTTGTGGTTGAAGACTGTGGTGAAATTATTATCTATGTAGCTGATATCGTAATAGCTCATTTGAGACTTCTTATTTGTCTTAGAAAACTTTTCAAATGTTAATAGGTACTTTTCTCTCATAAGCCATCTTTGACTATTCTAGTGACCCTCACAATATTCAAAACTGATTAATATTATATATCATGAAAGCTTAATATGTTAATCACAAGAGCCTCATTATTGTACCTTTAAGAGGTAAAAAAGAGGTTTTTGTCTCCCTCTTTATTCATTTTATACTAAAAAATTAAAATAAAACATCGTGCTATTCAGGACCACCTGGCGAAGCAGTTTCATGATAAACTTTTATTAATGAATAAATATGACAATTTCCAAATTTCTCCTCTTTTGTAGGCTATATATGTAAATGAAACTTAGAAAACTTGTAAGGTTAACTTTTAAGGGTTCAGTTGTTCATATTGTGCATAGCAAATACTAAGTGGTACACTTTTGAAGTCTATTGTTATCGATAGTAGAGAAAAATAATAAAAGTTCAATAACTCAATTCAATTTTCTGTTTTCTTTTGGGTTTTTAGTCTATCTCTGCTTTTTTGAGACCAGGTACTTGATGTCTATTTTTAGACAACAATTGGTGTAGAAGTAATCTGGGAATCCAAAACTTGAACATAACTAGAAATCAAGAACAGAAACTAAAAGTACGGAAATAGTATTCTATCTAATGGTTCTTTAAATTAAAATCTTAAGTTCTCAAATTAAATGTCCGACCATCTATTAGGTGATGGGGTAAAGATTTGAAAAATTAAGATAATGACTAAAAAAACTATGACAAGTCAAATTTTAGTTCTATTGAATTCAAAGATCAAATGGAAATTATTTTCTGAAGTTTGGTTTACATGGCTGGTTTTTGGCAAAAATAGTTTTATTGTCATTGTTTACATATCACTAAAGGTGAATAGTCTCTTGGAACACAGTTTAGAAACATTGTAAGTCTAGCCATAACAATATTCTTTTAATATTCACTTTGCAGTCCTAGGCCATTGTGCTAATTGAAAGGTAAATTACTTCTCCTAAGTAATCTGTATTATCCTCAACTCAGTATGGTATAGGTGGGAAAGACCTCACGTTCTCTACGGCCAGTTGCTTGATTGGATTAGGTGGCTCGTTGCTTGGCAACCACTCATTCTTTTCTTAGTTCAAGGAATAAACTGGGCATTGGGCCTTCAGTGATAAGCAAAAGCTACTACAATAAAAAAATGTGTATTTCCTGCCATAATGGAGTAAGAAGCTAGAGGAATAGTCACAGCACACATCTTATGATGTTGTAATGGTATTGACCTAATGGATTATTTAGTGCCAAGATGCATGGTTATGATTTTTCCATCTGTGATAAAACTGTATCTCAAAGAAAGATAGAATTCAAGAAGCTGACTTTTATGGTTATGTTTCTTAATAATTACTGTGAAAGGGTATGTGTATTTGATAGACAACCCTCAAAACTTGATATGGAGAATCAGCAAGTATAAACTTGAGCATATTTAATTTCCAAAGTAGAATCATTATGGATTTGGATTTAATTTCTTTTGTTTGTCAATACCTGAGACAAAGGAATTTCAGGTATGAAAATGTCTTGAAGTTGATGCAACAAATCCACAGTGTTCAATTAAATAAATAAGAATTTCAGAAAAAAAACATTAAGATTGTTTTTGTGCTGACAATTTATATAATTTTAATATTGTGATATATTTTTATGGAAAGTTTTAATTTGAAAGTATTATTGTGTTCTGATACTTGTTATTTTGTATATTGTGGACTAATTTTTTTCTCTCCCTACTTGGATGGAATTCAATGGATGGTTATTAACACTTAAAAGTGCCTGAAAACTTCATTCAGACTTTAAAACAAAATATACTGATCATTTTGTTAGTTACAGTCTCTAGCATATTTTAAAATTATTCTACTGAGGAATATGAATTAATCCCTTGCTAGACTTTCTTGCCACCTAAATCTCAGTATTATGGCTGTCCTTTGTCACAAAAAGGAAAATATTTGTATATTTCATACATTAGGTCTTACCTGATTTACCATTTTTTGTTTATAGTGTATAGTAATTAATATTTCTTTATCCTAAAAATATAATATGGAGCCCTCGATTTTTTCATGAAGTTCTTCTTGGAGACTTTGGGAGGTAAATTAAGTCATTGAATGACATTTGTAATTTTATGTGTGGAACACTTATGTTGTTAAAGGGGTAATCATTCTTCTTGTGAAATTTTTTATTAAAAGATGGTTATGTTTAACCTGGCTATGTGGTCATTTCAGAAATGGAAGTAATAATCCTCATAATTAGTGTCTACCTCAGTATGTTACATCCTATTTGATCCCACAGGTCCTGAGAGAACTGGTTTATTTAGCATAAGTTAAGGAGATATGGAGAAATGGAATAGTTCATGGATAAACAATGGAATAGTTGATGGATATGAGCCAAATTATCATGAATAATAAAATGCAGACTACTTTTCTCATAAATGTTCTCTGAAGTTTTATGCTAAACAGTTAAATTTCTGTTTAATGCAAAGTCACTAAAGGTTGCTAGAAGGTAGCTGAAAGTATCAAATAAATGGTAAGGTTCTTGCTCCCTGTTTATAGCATACAAAATTTTCATAAATTGGCTGTTTCATCGTCATGCATGTTATCATGAATATGATAACTTGGAGGATAAAAGACTAACTGGACACTGCCATGTTATAATAACAATCATGTTTTCTTGTTACAATTGAAATTTGTGTATTTTTCTAAAGTTGTGATTAAACATTTCTTTGATTTCCTGTTTATTTTTCCATTACAAAAACTGAAGATATATTGGAATGTATGTGCACTAGATGACCAACTGTTGCGCATCTGAAAATTTTTAGAGTTCATGTGTTTTGTATGTCAGAGAAAGAAAAATATTCTTATGAGTAATGTGGTAGAAAGTAGCCTACTGCCTTTAAATATCTTAGAGATTTTAAAATGTGTGTGATCATAATTTTGTGACTTGTGGTGATTTTTTAATTGGTAACTGAATTTTGAAGTTTATTTATGTACAGTAGCATGTGCAATAAGTACAATTGTGGATTAATTTATTACTGCTGATCTTTTATTTATCGCTTCTATGCCTATTTACCTTAATAGTTGATATCTAAAAATAAACATTTATGATTTGGACTCACTGTGTTGTAACAGTAATCAGCTGTCTGAGACAGGTGGCTTTAATGTTACCATTTTTTCATAGTATTGTATTTGTGTTTCCTTACGGACAAAATGCATTCTCTTATAACATCAGTGGTTGATTTTTGTTGAGCTGAATGAACTATAGGTTCCTATATTTTCAAACTATATTAATGAAGAGAATTGTAACATGTATATTATCCCTATAACTAGCCATCATCTACTACTTTCCTGTCATTTTCTCATCAAAGATGCTTTTTATAAAAAGAAAAGTTATCAAGATGAGCCCATTGCAATGTAAAATGTATAGCATTAAATACAAAATTATTTGCATTCTTATTCATGTGATATTAATGAATGCTTCTTTCCAGTGAAACCTGAGGGGCTTACGTATGCCTGAGGTCTACACAGAAGATTTTATTTATTTAACTGAGTCAAAGCACAGCACAATGCCAGTTACTTTGGATACCCAAGAAGTAATTAAAATAATCGGCTAAAAAAACAAAGCATAAATATAAACAATATATATATATATATATAATTATTCTTCAAATAAAGAGATGATCCCAAGCATGGGTGGTGGTCCAGGAAGAGCTACATTGATTATTAGGAGGAAGATGGTACAATATAGTGATGGGGGTCTATTTCTTAGAAATTATTTCTGAGTGGTAAGAAATTGCTTATGTTTGCTATACTGGTTTTCAAGGGTGAAAAAATATCATTTTGTGATTGTGTTTTGACACACCAATTATCAAAAGTCTTAATTAAATCTATGCATCAAACATCTAGTTTTGCACGACGTTCATGAACTTCAAAGCAGTAAACCTATAAGACACAAGTTGTCATTGAACCAGGAAAAAAGTCATGTTGCTCATCTTAGATGAGAGGAAGTGTGAGGCATAGAAAATGCAGGTACAATTCATAAAATAGATAGAAGAGATGCAGGGCAGTAAGATTCAATGGGAGATTGCTTCCTGATTTAAATAACAGAAAGACATAAACTGCTTTCCACACTGTAGGGAAGCAAACTTGCAAAGAATCTATCAAGGGGCCAAGATGAGAATACCTTTGTAATTTCCACAGCTTTTTTTACATGGATATTTTACTGACCAGCAAAATGTTTTGCGTCACATAAAAATTGTGGAGTGACAGAACCACCATGTAAAGTATTTCATAAATTTCTCATTTCATCAAAGGAAGTAACACATTCAGAAATAGGTCTGTAAAAACTGGTTGCCCTAAATTAGGATGTGTGTCCCACCTCCCTTAAGATCAATGAAAATATTCTCATTATGGATATCCATAAGTTCTATGAAAGTTCACTCCTGATGTGATTGTGTGTATCTATTGAGTAGAATTGACACAGCCACTGATTAAAGAGTGGAATTTATTAGGAATACAGCACCCAGCTGGTTAGAGCCAGTTTCATGATTGACCTAAAGGGAGGTGGGACCTGGTATGCCACACATCCTAATTTAGGACAACCAGTTTTTACAGACCTATTTCTGAATTTCTTTCTTCCCTTGATGAAATGATAAATTTATGAAACACTTTAGATGGAGGTTTTGTGCCATAGGTAAAGCTTTTCCTTAGGTATGGGTTTCCTTTGGCATAGGTACAGCTTTCCCAACTCGTAATCCCAAAGTCAACAAAACTGCAGTCTCTCCTTGCAATAAAAGGAAGTTAATGTAACTAAAATGCACTTTCTGATTAGTTAATTGGCTGCATTGGAATTGACTTGTGGCATACTTTCTTTGTCAACTACGTCTACAAAATGATCTACCAGCTATCTCCAAGACAGTAACAGTGATTGAATTCACATTAGACAATTGATAGGTATAAATTATGCATTCCCATGTGCACTCGTACGTAATTATTGACAAAAGAGGTCTATTTGTTTAGTGAGGTGTGAAATGTTGGTTAGCTTGGTATTTTTTTAAATACAGATTTTTCATCGTTGATTCATTCATAGTATTTGTACAGGGATGGATATATTTTTTTATGTTTTAAACTTGAGTTACAGTTAATCTTTTAAAAGTTTTATTTCTGTTTGTAAAATTATAGGGGTTGTGGCACCTTTTCTGACATATTAGACAAATAACAATTTACAGGACTTATAGAATGGTGTGTGAATGCTTCAGCAGACAACCATGATCAGAGCTAATATGATATAATGTAAATTATCCAACTAGTATGATGTGCATATTTCAACCCACACCCCTTCATCTTCATTCACTACTTATTGAAATGTATGCATTTACCTAGTCTTCCCAGCAGGATAATTTTAGGTAGGATATAAAAGTTCAAATTATAAAATTTATACATGATTTTCAAGGTCATCACATCCATCCATCACATCATTAACTTTTTTGGTTTATTGAATATATCAAGTGTCTTTACGATTTGATAGTGTAGTTTGTGCATACACGGCAGATACAGTTATGTGCTGATGGCTGTTCTTTTATACTTTTTCACAACAGCTGCTGTTATAAAACATCAATACGTGGAAGTCAACTATTCAAAATGCCACTATCATTAACACTCTTTATCAGGTCACGAAGTCTTTAAAATTACTTCTCCTTTCCGGTCCATACATCCTTGATTCTTCATATAAAGTTATGCAAGGAACATTATTCTCTTTAATTAGGTAAAAATATATTTTTAAAAATGTAGTTACTTTTCTACTTTTCATATTGTCACATAATTTTGACAATCTAATGACCATACAAATAATGCATACTCATGTTTATCCCTAATTAGCAAAATTCAAAAGTATTACAAATAACTTTCTCATATTAAATGAGAGTGTGCTTATTTCAGTAGAACTGCAAGTCACTATAGTAATTGTGTTACTCCCTAATCTTCAATGAGCTCATTTTTTCAATATTGCATATCCCAATTTATTTTATTTATATTAATTTCTTTTCTGTGAAGTGAGTTTTGAATGTAAAGCATAAAAATGTAATGGTGTTTGCTTCTTGTGATTGGTGTGAAGGCTTTTGCGGCATCTAAATAATGAAGGCTGCATTTCTTTCAGGTTTCCATGGCATGGTGTGTTCTCTCTTGACAACAGTTTCTACTGCATTCTCACAGGCATCTTCAAGTCGAGGTTTCAAACTTAAGATGCCTGTATGGATGCAGGAGAAACTGTTGTCAAGAGAGAAGACATCACACTGTGGAAACCCAAAAGAAATGCAGCCTTCATCGTGTTTGCTTCTTGTTCCAACACCAATATTAAAATTTTATGTTATTAGCAGAAATACACTGTCGTATTGTCAAAAACCTCTCTGAAAAGTTAGAAAAATAAATCAAAACATCTTTTGGTTTATTTTTAGCTAATCCTTACTGAAGACCATATTCTTAAGTGGATGCAGGAATGTATAAATGAGAAAAGGGTAAGATTAATTGTGGCTTGTGAATGCATCATATAGCATTATACATTAGCAAGTAAAAATGATTAATGACAAGTACTGTTTTGGAAATAAAAGAAATTTGTAGCTTTCCACCCTTTATTGGATCTCAACCAGACTTGATTTGCACAATTCAGTTTCAATATGAAATCATTGTAATAAAATCTAATTTAAGACCCAATAAACAAAATGTGGAATACATTTACAATTTTATTTATCAAAATTACTAAATTCTGCAATGTATAGTGCCTTCTATGTATTTTATTTGAGGCAGTACTATAGTCTCATAGACAAGATAATGAAAAAGTAAACTAGGATAAATGAATGGAAGCTAATCTTAAAACTAGGAAGGATACATTCTAACTAGTGGAATAATGTGACTATTTAGGATCACCAAAAATAGAGAGATAAAAAGGGAAGCTGATGTAACATGAAAGTAAAGTTTAATCCTGGAGGAGGCAACATGAATGAATATTGATATCTAATTCATATAATTTAGTTTCGTCCTGCTGTATAAAAGAGCCATGAGCAATTGAAATTATACAAAATATATTAATGCAGGAGAAGTGTTGCTTCAGAAGATAAACTGAATTGATGGCCACAACTGATTATACCAATAGTTAAGTACTGTGTGAAGAAAATCGCTATGGAAAACAATAGGAATAAAGAATGGCTAATATTCCAAGTTGTCTTATTTTGATTTTGGCCATAGGAGAAAGATGAGTTATGCATTTTAAGAATCAGCTTATGGAAGTTATACAAGAATAGACATCGGGTATTTGGTGAGCTTCCACAAATCAATCCTGGAATTTGTTCTTGGAGATGACGTATGTTAATGTTACAGAGAATTAAATATAGTATGATATAGTATATCACCATCTAATGTATAGATTTTAAACAATACCCAATATTTTCTTTAGAAAAGAATATTACAATAGCACTGTTAATTTTTTTACGGAAAAAATCCCATATAATAAATATTTCTTTTGGGTCCAACATTTACCTTACAATTGAGGTTTACGTATGAATTTATCAGTTTAAGTTATAACATTAGTTGCCATGAGATTCCAAATCTCGCGCTTGTAACGAAAGTATCGAAATCACTCCTTCAACTGTTATCGGGCTCGCTCGGTTGAATTCGTGAATTTCCGTTATATTGCCGCACCTATCGGTACGGGATTGCAAAGAAGCTCGAAAATTATCGTCTGGTGTTCGTTTTGGCTCTGTAATAATATTGAATTACTGTATAGTCAGTTGTATCGTGTTGCATTCTTTTTTGTTGTGCTTTTAAAATTAATAAGGACTCAAGAGGGAGAAGTCTATGAAGGAAATTCTTATATACGCTCTTGGAAGATCCAGGTAAGATGACATTATGGCAGCTCAGTAATCTTAGCTAGTGATATTTAGTTTCTTTTATTTTATGATGGAGAGTGAGAGTTGAACTTGCTAAGTGTGCAGTGAAGCATGTTATTTAGTTTTCTTACTAATTTTGAGAAAACTAATGTATTGTTACGTAGGAGCTACGATTAATTCGCGTGTAATTATTTAGCCAATACTACATTATGTATTTAAAAGTTTTGTCAACGCAGTTTACGATTTTCCTGAGTAAATTTTATTGTGACTGGCGTCTAAAAGAGTTTTTTAATACTTGTTTAGCGTTTGCGTTATTTCATAATTTGGGCGTCAGCGCAATGTCATTAATACTATAAAAACCTCGAATGCATGAGAAAATACGAATTTCTTTCACTGTGTTGTTGGTGTTGCTGTCGCCGTGTTTTAATGTTGGGTTTTTATGTGCTAGTTTTTGCTATTTGTATCGCATTCGCTTGCGTTTATTCTGGAAACGTCGGAATTATTTCAAAGAATAGAAAATGAGGACTCATCCTAGATACAAAGTGCCAGAGAAATCGCGAGACGAGAGACAAGTAGGTGAAGAGAAATTGCTGCTTAAGAAGGGAATTACCCTTGTAGGGTTTCAACTAATGTGGACCTCTTCTCTTCGGCACTTGTCGCCCAAGGTAGAATTGGATTTGCTTGGTGTCCCCCCAAGAGAAGGAGAATTATTGCTATATGACAGTACTTGACATCGGGATGTATTGGATTAGGGGCGTTCATTGAATTTAACAAGCACCTGAAGATTCTCCTTGTTATTTTATACCGTCATTTAATGTATTTGACGGAGAATCGCATGGTTGCTAATGTTGATATCCATTTAATGTTGTTGTAAAGATTTAGTTATTCTTCTGACTCGTTCTCAATAACACGATGCATTTTTTTCACGCCTTGGGTGGCGTATACTGAAACGCGTGGAATGCAGGTGTTCCGTAGAGTGGTGGCACAGGTGACCTCAGTGGTTACGTGGCGAGCTCTAGTATTTCCTAACCTCATCCTTTCGCGTCATACATGAAATGATAGAAATATGACTTTCATTTATTCCCAGAGTGGACTTATTGACATTCGCTTCGATCATCTTCCTACGCTTAGAATTTTTATAGCTTAAAAATTTCTGAAGGGTTACCGACCGGCGCTAAGGTCTCAAGGTCGCCCAAACCCTCAAGGCAGTCAACATCGTTATGCGTTAGTTTTGGATATTACGTCACGATGGTACGGCGTAATTATCATCAGTATGTTAGAAACTGATCTCTAATGCTCTGGTAAATTGTTACCACACATGCTTCGTTCTGGCTTGTTCAGGGTGGCCTTACGTATTTCCTGTGCATTCATGTGTCCCTCCAACCACCCATATGAAAGAAACGCGCCAACCCAACCTATTAACCGCCACACCGTACTTGGGTGTGGTTACATTTCATTCATTGATGCCTCGGCAGACCACTTAGGAAAATTGCATTACTCACAATAAAGTTCAGACGGATGTTGTCTCGGCCTGAATTAACTCTATAACTTTTAACACCCACTGTTATCGCCCACAATTTATGAATACTAATTGAAATCATAGTTTTGACATTTTGGAAGGGTTTATCTAATATTGGGAAATCAGTAAGTAACCATCTCCCAAGAAGTTTTTCTGGGCATACGACGTCTTGTCCGCTTATTATTCCCGTGATGAGCTCCATCCGGCCTTCAATTTCTCTTGCTGAGTTTTTAAGAATCGCTGGTTCTTCCGTCTGTCCCACATGCAGCATGTCTGGAAGGGAAATACATACAGGGTACAGCAAGACTAGCCAGAGTCGAGTCACTGGTAAACTAAGGCTTTCAACTGAACGCCTTTGTACTTTGGATTCAAAACGGTCAGATAAAACTCACGTTGATTTCTTTGGGGCGACACAGTTTCAAATGGAATATTTATTCTATGAATGTGCGGGTGTTTGGTTCATAGTACTTGCGCCGCGAACATTGAATTCGGAGGTTACATCTGAACTGGTTCTTCTTTAAGCATTTTTAGGTATACACTGAAACAGCACATATAACATGTGGAAAAAAACTCTTCGCCTCTACTTAAAATGTGGTTTATTATTGCATTCTGTGTGAAAGCATTAGAACAAATTTGTTCCGTAAATTACACTTTGAATATGTTTCTTGTTGCAAATATACGACTACTATCGTAAAGAGGTACACAGGGCATAGCTGTTTTTTTTTGCCCACGAAAAGTCTTCTCTTATTTTTAGTCTTCCTTCAGGATCAGGAATTTGGAAACGCGGGCTTAGGAAATAGAATTGCGAGGAGAAAATGAACCACCTCTACAGCATACGGACGGATGGTAACCACGATAGGTTTTTTCGGTTGATTTTATTTTAGTTTCGTAGTTAATAGGGAAGGCTTAGGTTCTGATCGTGGCCTTCGGACACACTATCGTGCCTTTTCAGGAGGAATATTAAGTACGTGTATGGGAGGTGAAATTTGTTGCCTCCCTCCCCCGTCCCTCGATGTTCTCAACCTTGACACACCTTCGTTGTTTACGTATGTTCTTCGGAGGCGACCGGTGGTATTATCGTCAGGCTTATCAAATGTACGATATTCGTTTGCTTCAGCGTTAAATTCGCCCTCGTTTTTACATAGTTTACGTGTTAGTATCGTTGACATTTGAAGAGATGGTTTTTCTTTGGGAATGGAATTCTTATGAAGAAGTTGGGTTGAATTCGGTATTATTCTCATCATAGAATTTGATTGGCTAATCCGGCATTGTTTTTTTCCTCCCACAGGTTTAATTCCCTATTCGTGGCTCGCTTAAGGTTATAGGTCGTTTTTCACAAATTAGTTGTTTTCGGTTTGCTCGTAATTACAAATTTTCATTTCAGTCCTACTTCTCTCCACTCATTTCATTCAGGTTGATAGCTATCAATCTAAAGACCAACAAATTCAGACATTATTTAAAAAATTGTTACTCGTAATCATCTAATTACTTTTAGACAAATTTGACAAAGGGTTCGATGCCTTATCGTTCATTTCATACTACTGGGAAAAGTGCAACAAACCAAAATTAGTTTCGGATATAATTTCAAATACCACGGTGCTGTTTAGGAATCGGTTGCAGTTCATCATCAGGCTAATTCCCGTTCCGACATATGACGCGGAATGAATGGTTTTCGGGTGAAAGCGCTTAGAGCAAAATTAAAGCTACGTCGTGGAAGTGAAACCGTTATATCTGTGATCAAAAATGAGATATCTTACGGTGAAACTTGTGGTATAAATGAATTGCGTGAATTTAGCAGAAATTGTGCTGAGGTTGCTCAATATTTTTGTTATTAATCTGGATTATGATTATTTGGATGCTAGCGACGGAAGGCATCAATTAAATCCACCAGAAATGGTTTTCTTGCATTTTGATAAGCTACAAGTTTTCCAGGGAAGTCATCGGACTTGTGAGTCAGTTGGTCAAGAATGTTTCACAAAATATTTCGTCATTAGTTTTTTCTAAGACATCCGTGGCATGACACGATAGCGACGTGAAATTTTATTAGACGCTATCACTCAAAACAGTAACGAGCTTGTTTCGAAATTGTCGGTACGTGTCGGATTATCACTCATTACAATTGTTTTTTGTATAAGATGCGATCCGCAATCCCCTTGGTGCTTCTATGCAAATGATCTGTATACAAAACCGGTTCTTGGTCGTTTTGTAGTTATTTACAATCTTCGTTTTATCGTGGTTTCCACAAAGTGGACGTTTTTTTGTGCATTGATTTGTGATTTGTCCTCCATCGTCACAAAAAGTTTCACATTTTGTTATTCTAAGGGAATCCAATACTATAGTTCGCCGTCAGAATTGCATTGTCCCGAATTGTCGAGCGAAATAACACTTACTAGTGGTTACAAGGACACAGTATGCTGGAAGAGGGTGTGGAGCTGCGTGTTGTTAGACGGGGAAGTGATGGTTGGGTGCGCTTAGGTAATGAGAACTTCAATTCCGGTGAGTTTTAGGGAGGTCATCCGCGCCAGTGCGTCCACGAGAAGTCCGCCGAGCGAGAGCAGTTTTACTCGCATGCGAATTCCGGATTGTCGTAACCGACTCACCGGGAACGCGACCGAAACCCTTGAGGTAGTCGGCTGAGCTTTGTTTTTAGTAAAAGCAGTTTTTTCGTAGATTACGTTAGGTGTGGCAGTCATGCAGAAATCAGTTCTACATATTTCTCGGCCCAATACAATTACAATTACCATGCCCGATACAAGTCCTGGGCTTGTCGGCGCATCGATGGAACTTAAGTGGTGTACGAATTCCGTAGTTTCAAGCGTGATACGTATGGTGTGATTCGAACATTATAATAATAAAAAGATGGAAATTTGCCACTGTTGAAAATAAACTTTATTTTCGCCAGTTACGTTGTCACTGCATCATCATCAAGTCATCCAGTGGTCAAATCTCGGAAGACCGCTATTTCCACCATAAGTGAACGGACGAGCAGGTGTCAATGGGCAGTAGGCGAAATTGGTGGAGGGCCTAGAATAGCTGGGGAAAATACGGAAGACTGCGAAGCCGTGCGTCTATGCCGAAATACATTTGTTAGGCAGGTGCGATTACTAAATGATTCGGCAACGTCATGAATTCTATCCTTTTAAGCCCTATATTACTTAAGTGTTCATTATTTAATCCTCAGAGAAATATTTTTCTTTAGAAAAAGATTTCTAGGGACCACCACTCTCTCGTTCTTGTCAAGGTGTCCCATGTTTACGCCCTAACCTCCTTCGCGGCTGAAGAAACGCTCAATTTCTTTGCGCGTTCTTGTTAATTTGTGTTTAGACTGGTCTATTCATGTGTCAGAATTGGCTAAGAAACTAGATATCAGTATTTTCAAGATCAGAAAATGTCCCTATGGCACACAGACTGCATTATCTATGATGTAGGCCGTCAATTTAATCTATCAAAAATAATTTACTTATATATTGATAAGCCATTAGTTATAGTCTAATCCCGTGGAATATCCCGTAGACAAGCGATATAGATTGAAAGATAAACCATAGTTTTCCGGAACATCGTCATCACCCATTATGAGTCAGTGGTTCAAGAATGTTTCTCAAAAGCATTTCCTCACCAGTTTTTCTAAGACTTTGTATCATGATACCGACGTGAAATTTCTTAGACGTTATCACTCACCACAAGCAATACGCTAAAGTGCAAGCTCGTCTTGTATGTAGTAGCATCATGTTTTGGGGAAATTCCCAAATTTCTTCTTAGGCCTTCTCATTACAAAAACAAGCTATAAAAGCAATGTGTTAATTATATATTTGTTCTCTCGGTAAACCTACCTTTTTATGCCGTAACTTCCTTCAGGCTACATTCTTTTATTTGGCCTGTTTATAAAACATTTTCTCACCTTTTTCCTCTTTATGTCATTCGTCATAATTATCGCAGCCGTAGGGAAACTGTCATTCGCAGTAATGTATGGACACACTCATTGCCTCAAAGAGCCACATCACTGAGCGTGTGTTATATTTAATAAGATTCCTCTAAATTTCCGGTCCATTTCCTCATTGTCACTTTTTGAAAAGGGCCAAAACTAATCTTGCAGAGTGAAGTTAATATAATGTTGGTGACTATCTAGAGAATAAGTTGGAATGTTTATTTTTGGTAATGTCTAAGTTTATGCATTCATGACGGTTTCCATGGTCATATATGTCCCTGAGGAATGTCAATATAAGATACACTCTTTCGGAGGTAAACCTCGTTAAAAAAATTGATTTTCTAGTCCCCCTACCGTTTCAGGAAAAAATTTTCGTAGCCAACCTTACCTGTCTGCGAAAAAAATGTGAAATTTTCATTTCGCGGGTTGTCACCAAGTTGGCCAAAGACACCTGGTATAAAGAGTAACTTCTATGATATGAGTGGTTTGTTTACTGCCCCATTAGGTGGCGCGAGTGATTTTCATTACCCTGCCGCCCACGCATTCTAGAGATTCCACCCACGTAATTATTGACATCCCTCACCCACCACCCTCGTTTGAGATTGAGATTACGAAGGGGCGGAAGTTAGTCAGCAACTGGGCAAACTTGGGTAGAGGGGACTAAATGGAGTTTGGTTAGGAATGGCGCATCTGTGTGATTGACAACAACCGATAGAGGTGACCTAGCAGCTGGAGATTAGGAGGGCGAAGCCAGAGGACTAGTGGAATGGAAGTCTTGTGTGCTTGGATCGATAAAAATCTTGGGGTTTTTGTTCTTCCGTTGGCTGATATGGTAGGGAAATTGGTCATTCCGATCGAGGAAACTAGTCTGGGGGGATTAAAACTCGCGTGAAGAGGCAAAGTATTTGTCTTGTTAAGCATAGAGTAGTGGGGGTGACGGATATCATCGCGACTTTCATACAGGTACACGCAAGGTTTGGTATAACTCGGCGACAAAAATGACCGAATTTCCGCCGAATAGGTATTATCGCAGAAATAGGTCATCGCTCTTGGGTTCGGTAACCCTCTTTCAAACTCATCTAATTTATCTTCGAGGAGCTTCGATGTAATTTTAAATTACGCAAAGGATAATAAAAGTTTTCACTCATACTCTTTCTTGTTATGGCTTAAGACTTTATACGGATGATAGTTCTACACCCGTTTCATCTTATGTTCGAAGTGAGAGGACAGTTTAAGCTACGCAGTAGTAAACTGCTGCAATTCAGGAAGCTGACGTAGGATTTAGTTGATGGACTCGATAATTTACCAAGAAACAAGTTTCCAATTATGCCAAACCTTATCAGTGGGTCAGGCGAATTTTCTGTAACTCTTGAATATTGTCTCTTGTCAATTTGATTTTTATGGCCATTTTCCACATCATAAATACTAACCTTTATTGATGTATACTAATTACAAGAATATGCTTATGTGTGTGGTTAATATCGTCTCTAGTGAGTAGTGTTCCACAGTTTGATCTCGAAATTGTCAAATTTGTCCTTGGGCAAACGGCGGGAGTTCGACTTTATACACGATCTAAAGGGAGTGCCGAGGAGTAATAAGATTATTTTCCTAATTTGTCACCCTCCCCCTTTAACGCACTTTTAGGGGTTGACCTCTTGGCAAAGTCTGGTATATCCAGCCGCCCCTCTTGCACGCGAAGTTCCAAAATGTTTCTTACGAATCGGGCCCCGTCGTTAGCCTTGCTGTCTGTGGAATGCGGCTGGCGAACATCTTCGGGAATGTTTCTATATTACAGAAATGTTAACTGTAACAGCTCGACTGTTGCTAGAATGTTCCGTTTCTTTAATGAAGAATACTTTTCCCCTTTCAAATTCTACTCATGGATCGGCATTCGATAAGTTGTCAGTTCACAGCATTCTTGGATTCTTGTGCCAAAGTAGTTCCGAATAATGAATTAAAATATGTAAACGGTATCCCTGTATCCATCGCTTGAAAAAGCAAGTGGCTGTCCCGTAACGTCGTATCATGACGACGGTCCCCCTTCAAGAGTGTCTGGCCCCTAATAGTTTTTTTTCCTGTTTCGCGCGCGCATACCTCTTTCCTGCGATGCCCCGTTGATGAATTGCGTAAATATTGCCCTGTGGACGGAATTGCTTTCGTACTTGGACGGACGGAAGCGTGACTCTTAAACTGTGCGCTTCTGCTGTTAATGAATTTATGTCACTCTCCACTTAACGAACAAAAATGGTGCGAGGAAGTCTGTCTGAGCTCGTAGGACGGTCTCGCTTCCACGAACATCCATCGATTCGACCCAGCTGTTCTCTTCCGAGGAACTGCCTAAATTTTGCTCTGTTCACTACTTGTATCCCCCCATGATTGATGGATCCAGGCGTCACTACGTCCGTGAAAGTTTAACCCTGGTCGTGCAATAAAATATTTAATCTGGAATTACCAAGCGGCTCGATTCATAATCCCTATTATATTTGTATTTCAACTATTAATTTCCCGTTGATTAACGACAATATTTTCTTACGCCTCTAAAATACTTTGAAGACCCATCGTTTATTTCATTTATTCACCGAAAAGGCCCTTTATCAGCCATTTCCGATTGCGCCAGGCGGATGTATTTTTGGTATAAAAATGTTCGATATGAATACTTTAGTTATCAATGGAAATTTTTCTGCTTATCTCAGAACATAAGTCGTCCTTGTATCTCTGTTGTTTTGGAGAATAAAGTTTTTCATATTCAGTTACTTAGATATCATCAAAATTTGCGAGAATAGTTCACAGGTATCTTCTTTATTATTGGAAGCAAAGTGACACATTTCGATCGTATTCACTAGTATCCGCTCAATCGAAATAGGACGTTTTAATGAAACGAGAGGGAAGCCCAGTCAACAGCTTATATTTTTATATTTGTGCTGTGGTAGTTAACGGTGCGAGGATTCCTTCTCGGAGGGATAACACTGGCCCTCCGAATATTTCTCATGCCTGACTTTTTTTTTTAGAGTTTCGATGTTTACAATCATATATATCAATCCCACGCTATCAAGAATGACAGCAAGCGGTTTCCCGTGCAGGTGCACCCCTTCCACCACATCACAAAGGGGATGGCCTAAGATTGCCTTTAACATAGTCCTACAATCGAAATAATGCTAAAAGAGACGAGGAAACTATGTCGCTACCATTTTTCCCTGCCCTCAAATGCTCGACTGCCTTCAATATATGCCCGCTGTTCGCTCGCGGTCCGCGCGATCTCTCCTTTGCCGTATTTAATTGTGTAACATCCTTCTCCCGGCACCCTATTTGCTAAAGCCCGGTTGCCTCAATGTCGTACGCCGAAGAAAGTTTTCTCCTCATCAGTTTACCGCCCCGCCCATCAAGGTTGTATCTTTCCCATGTTTAGGCGAATGAGTTAGAAGTGAGACCCCGTTTCCCCTATTTGCGACGGGCGGCCGGCCTCCTTCCCGTTTTCGGGATTGTCCCCGCGGAAAAATAGGCTTCCGGATTCGCCTCCATTCCTTCGACGTC